>JAKTPS010000141.1:0-36606 GCA_030556275.1 Lipomyces sp. NRRL Y-27488 | reverse complement strand
AGGAAGTTATGCGCCTGTTTTGCTCCCGTGAGTCGTGCATCCCGTTAGATCCTTTATGACGCTTGACATATTGTAATATGCTATTGGGCATGTGCGGGTATGAGGATTTGATCATACTCGTGAATTCCGCAGTAGAGAGTGTGTATTAGCTCAATAGAGGTCTATATCCAGTAAAACATAACGGAAATAGGGTGTTGACTCGGCAACCCATGCCGACTCAATGCCATGCAAATGAACCGAGATTCGACTCTGTGTTATTTGCGAGCCACGTTAAGTCCACGGAGAACCACAACTGCCGTGAACTTCAAGAGATCAGTAAGGTTGGCAGGAAGTTCATTGTCTGCTCCAATGCAGTCTGCCCGATATAATACAAAGAAAAATATGCATAGCCTCTTGCCAGAACAAAAACACCAACGTACTCGCCCGCCTTGCAGTTAGAACTTTTGTTGGTGACGTTACCTATTATCACCGAATTGCGTTCTCGACATTCAGACAATCCCGCAACAGGCTTGTAATCCGGATCATGTCCTCGCCAACGTCTGTGATTGCCTTCTGCGGCTCGCCCGGACCCGCTACCTGGAACGCCTCCAGCGAGTCCGGACCGAGGAGCATGAACGCGCGCGTGACGACGTGCTCCAGGATGCCCGCGACCACAGCCGACACGTCCTCGTCCGCCGCGCTTCCCTTCAGGCCCCGCGCGGCGATAATCAACGTGCGCACAACGGCCGGTAGACGTCAACCTTGCGCTCCGTGACGGCCTGGGCAAAGTCGTCGACCGAGCCGATGAACCGGAACGCGAGGTGCAGCAGCTTCTTGTAGTCCACAGGAGGAGGCTTACCCGACTGCGTCCTCAGCGTGGAGAGCTTGTCGACGATGGTGACGATCGGAGCGAAGAGCGGCGCGATTATGCCCTCATCGAGGTTGATCTGAAGGCACTGAAACGTGATGTTTTTGAGTGCCGAAAGTAGCTTCGGTGAGCTCTCGGAGTGTTCTAAAAGTGCAATGACGAGCAGCCACCACGAGTGGAATAAATGCTGCAGCAGTTAGCAAAACCGTTGCAGACAGACCCCGACAACTAAATATAACTTACAGATTGTGCGTCTATCAGTGACAAGTTGAGATTAGCCGAGATAATCTCCGTGCGATATCCATTCACCCAGATATGATGCCTTCCAAAGACGAGATCCATCAAGTTCAAATCGTAAAGATACGAGGGTCCGAACTTGCGCCGTACTATGTCGGTCCGTTGAAACCGGATCAGATGTGTTTCCGGCCACTTCTTGTCAAAGTTTCTGTGCAGGTTCCCGTGCAGCGACGCGCGATATCCCTGGATCCGGAACGCGGTGTCGGTCAGTTTGAGAATGTTGCCGTCCTTCATGAAGTGGTCTATGATCGCGTTCGACTCAGGAGACCCCCGCTGGGCTTTGTGCAGGTGGACAGCACATAGTTGGACGGCATGCGAGACTAGGACGGCCTCGTCGCAGAACCGGATGATCGTGTTCGTTGACTCCATGCCTGTCAGGCGACGAATGGACTTGGCGTTGAAAATGTCGAAGATTTTATCCAAAATTTTTCTGTTTTCCTTGTCTTTGAGAACCACTGCGGCTGTCGTGTTTTGGGCAAGCGCGATGCATTCTAGAATCTGAATCGATAGTTCCTCGGGCAAATCATCGAATCTCTCAAGCTTGGTTTCCAAAACCTGCACAAGCGATCTTGTCTTCTTCTCTTGCCCGCAATTCTCACCGTAGCCAAGTTCTTGTCCGGTAAGTAGAAGCACCGACAGGCCTTGCTGCTGCCTACTGCTGAACACACGTGACGCGAACTTTGCAATTTCGATCTGCGTCTGCAAAAGAGATTCAAACTCGAAGTCGCCGTCCACGTCAAACTTGAGCTCGATTGTCTTGTTGAAAGAAGCCACCAGTTCCGCAGAGGCCTCTGAGCCAAGGAATGCCAGGAATGACGGCTGGGTCTCCTTGCCCCAAGACGCGCCGGCCAGCGCGTCAAAAGTTCTCGCGATCTGGAGCTGCAGGACCGACTGAGATGTAAACAGGCTCGCGAGTGTCGGTAGGAGCCTGAACAGTCTCCGCTCCAATTGTGTCGGCGGCCGCTGCAGCAGAGACCTAACGCGGATCAGAATCTCGGTGAGAATCAGCGCGAACTCGATCCATTCACAGCCGCGGTTGAACAGGTCTGCTTGCGACTTCAGCGCTCTCAAGTCACTTGTCGACTCCTCTATGCATATTAAAATCGTTTGTAGGCATCGAAATCGTCGCTCGTCAGACACAAAAAATCGATCAAGAATGTATTGTGATGAAGAAAATAAAACACCATTAATTTTTTCTGTGCCTTTGCTCGCTTCATCAACGCTGTACACAGCAGTCAAGAGACTAGTAAAAAAATCTGCAATGCTTAGGCCTAAAGTCATGTTAACATCACAGGCCATCCATAGCAAGGCGCTAGTGAAACATACCGATGTTTAGCCGGAACGCAATATTATCGTACTTCCAGTACGGGAAACTCTCAAAAACATTCATCAAATGTCGTGTCATCAGGTGCATCACCGACTGTCGTACTTTCGGGTCAGTCATGGTGGAAACCCTGCCTGCAATCGAGTCTCGCAGCAGTGTATGTGCGAGGTGTATGAAAGCCAGCGTGAATCTGTAGTCACCCGTGATGATTTCGACCGAAGACACGATGTCCGCAGCCAATCCCGCCGCGCCGTTTCTTTCTAATAGACTCGATGATTGTGCAAAGTCCCACGCCTTGTGTGGCAGGAATATAGCCAAAGTCGAGAAGAAGTTCATAGCGGCCTCACTGACTCCCACGTGCTTTCGCCGCAGCGCTTCCTCAAGAATGTCCCCAACGACCTTAATAATGTAATCCGGAGTGGGTAAGTTCTCTGAAAGCGCCTCAAGGAGCCCCAGTGCATCGTCCTGTTCGAGTTGCGACATTGTGGAGACGACGAGAAGTAGAATTTCCTCCACAGTCTCGCTCGTGGGAAGCATTTTCGATGCATGCTCAAGTACACGGCCAATGTATGTCCAGCCATTGTAATGAAACTTCCACTGAACGACAAAGTCATTGTTTTCGTTTGGCAATAACCGTCCGTGATGACCTTTCGAGATGTATATCGCGCCTTCGCCATCTTCTCGTGGGGCATACACGCAGAGATCTGCTAGAAGATATATGTCCTGTGGATCGTCCACCGACACGTCATAGTCCGTGAAACCGCGAGGAAGATACTGCACAAAAATGTCCATGTTGGAGAGAATTATGTAGGCATCATATCGATCCGGTTCCCGAAGCGCCTGTGCGAACGGAACAAACGATATGGGGAACTTCTCCTGCAACAAGTAAAACCGCCGCCTCGACTCTTCCTCTTCTGGTGTCAGTGCCAGCTCGCCATCCGCCTGCACATTGTCTAGATAGCCCTCCCCATCGCCGAGCGCGACGATCCTGCCAGTTGAATCCGTCGACGGCTGTGGCGTGGACGGAATTGTGAGCGTCGCTGTTTGCGGTCCCCGGTACCTTGTCGGCGTGTCCTCCATTGTCTCTTGCGCGCGTTCGTGATCGCGCTCGAGAACGTTTCGAAGCGACTGGCGCGGTGTAAAAGCTCTTGACTTGACCTGCACCTAAAAACCCTTTCGATGTTTACACATTTTTAACCTTCTGAGCCGCACCAAACGCGCTCCATCGTTATTACCATCTAGCTTAACTAGCAAACTTCAATTCAGGAATGGTGAGCATTGTCCTTGTCCTATAGTTCGAAAGTTGCTTCCATGGCATACGCGAAGAGAACGTTTTAGACCGCAGGTTGTACATTATTACCAATTTTTAGAGATCCAGCGTATTTGAAAGGGTCCATTCAGAGAAACTGCATGAGGAATGTATCTGACATATTCCCCCATATTTACTAAAATTGATCTGGCCTTGACTTTCTATTGTACTATCTAATCTATTCTTCCAAAATCTTCTGACAGTAGATCTGAAAGGAAGGATTGCTTGCGTCTGCCGCCGCATGTTTCAAAAATCGGTGCCTGAACTTACCAATAATGTCCATGCATCTGTTTGCGACCAGTTGTTCCGGGAACCGACTCAAAAGCAGCAGGCATTTGTTGACGTCCATCAAGATGGTTTCATCTGTTGGCCACTCGGGTTTCATGCCCAGCAAATATCCGTGGACCATCGCAGCAAGAGAGCTCATGACGTAGTGCCAAATTCCCCACCATGGCACCACGCTCGCAACTGCGCGTGAATAATCCTCATAGAGCATATTGGGCGGAATGTCCGGAATCAGAGCGATCGCACTATGTCCTGCCTGCATGCATCTATAAGCACAGCTCTGATTGAACGCCTTGGCCGCCGCGGACTCGTTGGGGGCTTCAGTTCTGCAGAGACACGGCCTATTGACCAGTCTCATTACGTCTAGAAACTGGAAAGCCAAAACCATTCGCTTCGTGGTAGTATTAGTACTTGACTAAAAGATAGTTTGCAGTTCAAATGTATCTCTTACCATTCTTATAATAGTATGATCGTCGTCTTCCTGCACTAAGCTCACGTTTTGAATATTGATATCAAATATTGGAGTCAAGTTCAGACGCCAGGAGTCAAGGTCCATATTTAACGTATTTATGGTCTTGTGCAAGTTGCTCCAACTTACCTCTACTATATCAGTAGAATACAATCCGTCCATTACTTGACGAGATATCCTAGACAATTCGATCTCATGAATAAAGTACTTCGCTTTGTGACTTGTGGCCTGAGACCGCGGATGCATGGTGATCTGCGAATCAGGAACGAGGTTCCAGTTTTCAGCGATGTCAGCTGCGGTAGGAAGTGGTGTCGAACTTGTCTCATCCCGTAGGATTGACGTCCGCCCGGACATTGAGCAAATCATGCGTTCCATAACGTACATTGCATTCTGAAGACTTACTCGAATTTCCTTTTGTACATCTGTGAGCTTAGCGCGATGGATGTTGAGGTGCAGGCCGGCGGCTTGCCATTGTCTGATGGCTAATCCCAGCATGATATATGATTTGTTCAGCTGATTCGAGGCCATGAGATAAAAGCTCACAAGAGCGATATACTGAATATGTTGAATGTCACCGGGGAGAGTAAGATCTGGCTTCAAAAGCTTGGAACGAGCATAATACTGCATATGATCGAGCGAATAATATTCTTGAGAACGTTGCATGTAAAGAGAGCCGATAGCCAATATTAAGTTTAACACAGCTAGCCATTGCGCGTAACTGTCGTCTAGAGATCCAGCCCAAAAGAGTTCATACTGGTACCTGAACAGTGGCTCGAGGAGGAAAGGAAACGATGGATGAACGGTTTCGAAATAAATTTCAACAAGCTTGTCGGCCAAGTGTCGCGGCGGCATCGGGCTCAAGTCGACAGACTCCACTGAAAGATCTAGGTCGTCAAGGTTGTAAGATGGATAGTCGACGTCTATAATCAGTGGCTTCATAAAGGTAGAATAATCACGGTCGTCACTTTCTTCGTCCTGTTCCATTTCGTCGATAGAAACGTCAAATATTCTCTTGATCCAGTCAAGGTTCGACGTCTTGCCGATGTAAACTGCCGGCTTTAAAATACCAATAGCGTTGATATCTTCGTTGAGGTGATTTACGGAGCTCGTTGAACCAACCTCTGCGGAAACAATTTCTTCTCCAGCAGGATGATCGTCGTCTTCAATCTGCACAATCGAGCCCTCACTAGCAGAATCACTTGGTTTGGTCATCTCGGTTGGTATGGTTTCAGATAACTGTTTAAGAAATAAGTGTCTTGTTCTCGTCTCCTAGATTGCAAATACCTACAGAAGAAAGCGCAGAGCTAAGTACTTCTCTTGAGGGATCGTCTAAAGTTGGGACCATTGTCTGAAGGATCTGTTCGTATCTCTGAACTCTGTCCCTAAGATTCTGGAGTTCCCTGTGACAATGGTAAGAAATCGATTGAGGAATTTCTGGATGAGACATCACTCACTCCTTAACGCGATCTCGCTTACTGGCTGCATAGTAACAACTAATGTCGAAAGATTGGCAGTGCGAGCATACTGGTCTGAACAGAGAAGGTTAGAGTGACTTGTCTATACTCGAGCTGGATTGTCTGTGGGTTCGTACTTTTCTCCGCTGCACTGTACAGTATTAATAGTCAGTGAGGATGCCATAATTTCCGGCACTGTAAAGGCATGTATACTCTAGTTTTGCGAATTCTGCACGGTTCACACGCCTGCGATATGCGGGTATTCTTCGAGGACGAAGCTGCTGAGGTAATCTGTTGGCTGGCGGCACCTCTGAAATGCGTAGGTCGTGGAATAGCCACCTTTCTGTTGCCGAGCTGCTGCGAGTCCCCTTGTGCGATATCGGGTGTGTCCTGTAGCTGATCTTGTGGCAAGGACGAACGTCTAGAGTCCGCAGAGGTAGAGGATAGAACCCCGGTCGAAGAACTTGAGATGTCTTCCATGATCGGCGAAATTACGCAAACCAGTGGTGGGACATTTAAAATTGGGCTCCTAGCCGCTTCTTATATATATCCAACGGTGCGCATTCGTAATGCAGGCCTCTCATGCGCTGCTCAGAACCGGGGTCGACGAGCAAGTGACGTCACTCATGAACTTGAGGTGTGCGGCTCAGCGATGTTTCGAATTGACGGAGCGCACTTTCCCGTCATTTCTGGCACGCGTTCTACGTCACTGCTAACAAATATCAAGTGCCAAAGACAGAAATCACTTGCGGAATGCGAGTCTCTTTCATCGGCCTCGTTTTGCTGACGCGAGCATTATCGGGTTTCTCCAAATGAAAGTGAGATAGCATTAACAAATTGCTATGAAGAGCCAGACAAAGAGCCCCACGGTGTGCTATTAAAGATCAATTTATCTCCTTTGAAATATAGGCAAAGCCAAAATAAAGCGACAATTGCAAAAATCGAGTAATCCAAACTCCAACTCCAGATACGTTGCCTGACATATCGCACCATTAAATACCAAGCACTATTAACACATAACGCAATCTCCAGGACGCAAAACGCAAACTGTAACGAGGTCGCAAGCAAAACGTTACGTGGACGAAGCTATCTTCTTCTTGTGTGAACGATACTTCTCGATCCCTCTTGACCTGTCCTTAACTACACCCCTAAACTTAGACATAAGCGCACTAGGTGGAAGCGGCAAATTGCGGTCGGCACCTGCGTATGACACCCTAGAATCAAACGTTGTCTGCCCAGCTTGTGGCGATGTGAGTGTTGCTGGAGCTGCACTAGGTCGCTGCGTGTACGGATGCGGACGGGCTTGGACAAACTCCTCTATTGGAATCTTGCCTTGCATCTGCTGCTGGGAAGTAGAGTCCATTATTCGAAAGCGGGACGATAATTCGCCTTGGCTCTTGAGAGGACCCACGCTAGACCAAGCTTTTCGATGATTTCCGGATTCGCTGAAGCGGACAGAGGTCATCTGCTTGTCATGGTGCTGCATGACCAGCATCCCGCGCCCAACAAATGCGTCGTCGCTTGGTGCGGTCCCAACATCATCCGCCTCGGCGTCGGATGCACTTTCGTGCGTGTTGGAAGGGAAAATCGATAGCGAGGGCGAGATGTGTTGTGGTGCCTCAAATACGAACGAGTTCTGTGATATCATAGGAGCCCCGATGGCGTCGTGGCTATTTGGATGCTCAAAGTCGATTGCATTGCCGTGGTGGTCGACCAACAAGCCGGCGTGGTGGGCCCCTAATATGGCGTGCGTCCTTCCCACTTCCATTCGTTGTTCCTGTTCTTGCTCTTGCCGAAAACTTATGCCTTCGTCATGATCCGTCTCCTGCGGGTTGTGGTCAAGCTGGCCATCTGTTGTGCCGCTGAATAGCTTGATTGTGCCTGCTTCTGTAAGCGCCGGCGAGAATTTCCTCGCGGGCTTGTCCGGACTTTCCGCCACGAAACCGACGACGTTAGAAGGTGTGCGCGCAACTCTGAATCTACCGCATAGATGCTCGTAGTTCTGACGGGTAGCCATATGGTGTTGCGCCTGGTGTCTTCCTGTGAAGGGAAGAAGAGTGCATCCGATACCGCGCGTCTCGAGAAAGAGTTTATCGCAAGCGGCGCAACGCCGCACCGTCTCGAAATGACGATCTTCCTGAAACTTGAACGGGATCAAGATATCAGACTGATATAAGCAATATGGCTCGCAAAAACGTAAGTCCATCGCAGTGCCTAGATCATAACTCCATTGCTTATGTTGTGTAGACAAGTGGCCCGCCATCTAGAGGCCGTCCGACCGCGAATCCGGCGCCAAGGGTACGCAAGTCTGGTACATCCCGCATGGTAGTTTTAGGCTGACTTTCTCTGGCATCAGACCGAAGCAGCAAAGCAAGCCCTGCGGAATTTTTACTGTGATCTATGTCAAAAAGTATTTGCATGAAATTGTCTTCCTCGGGCGCAACTTGTACTAAGTCTGCCTTGGCTAGGGCTACAGCCGTATGGACGAATATGAAACACACATAGGCAGCTACGAGCACCAGCACAGAAAAGTGTGTATTGCCGCGTCTGTTTGAACAGACGTACTGGTTCTCATGCATCATATATCTAGAGGTTTATTGAACTGCGGCAAATGCAACGGGACACCTCCTCCGTCCAGCAGCGCCGCGAGCGAGAAATGAACGAGTCTGGCATGCGTGCCATCACACTGGACACCTCGACCAGCAGTAATGCCAATGCCGGATTTAAGGCTATTGGAGGTGGCTTCAAGCGTGTCGGTGCGGGTGAAAGTCAAAGAGACGTGAAAACCATGACATCTGGGTCCGCTGCAATTTCTTCGCTTGCACAGCAGCAAATAACATACTCCGACTCAGATTCAGAAGGAGAAGTAACTTGGACGAGATACGATCCGCGTTTTCCAACAGATTAGGCGATCCCAATGTTAATATTGTATATTAGAGTATTCTGTATAATAGACCCGTTTATGACCATCTGTTTATGACCATAAATCTCAGAACAATCAAGTGTCTATTGAACTTTGTGTGAAGGCACAAGTTAGACAGAATTTTACAATCTGATTTATCAGAGATCCGCCGAAAATGTAATAATACAACCGCAAGAATAGGTCTTACCAATAAGACTTTCTCGTTTTATTTTCTCTCAATGTCACGTTAACAACTTTCCACTCATGATTTCAAAGATCATGCGCTGCCGTAGCAGCTTCATGTCCTTCTGCGAAAATGACAGCGGCGCATCTCGAGCCAGCACTTCGACAGTCTTGCAAGTGAACACGCCACAGTCATACCCGTTTTCCTGCATCGGCGAATCCTTGGAAATATATTCGTCCCATTCGTGTATATCGTCCATTGTAACACCCTGTGTCTTTGATTCGTTTGTAATGTAGTTGCGAAGATGCTGAGAAAATTGTCATTAGTAAAACAATACAACCGAGTTGCCATCTAAACATACCTTGAATGCGTATCCTGGACCCCCGCCTAAGGAATCGTAATATTCGAATCGTTTGCTTTTGATATTAATCACGCTCACACACCAGTGAGTGTTATGCACGTTTATCGGAACAAAAATGTAGTCCGTGTTCCCGAGATTCAGCTGTTTCCGTTTGCCCCACCGCGCCACGCCCTGATAGCCCTTCGGCCCCTCCAGCGTGGTGAAGAAATGAGTCGTATACGAGAACGACCTCGGGAATTTGTCATGCTTGGCCGCGTGATTGCGACTTCTCTCCGTGACCATTTCAAGATAAAAGTCAATGATATTGTCGTTCAGCCACTGTCTATCGCCAAGAGTCCTCAAGTCGCGTACGCTAATGTCGATCCTGAATGCTGTCACAACGTTCCGGCTAGAGTCTGCATGACGAAGAGCAGCTTCAATCTTCTGTCGCTGTTCGCCGGTAAGTTCACCGATAACCTCACGCTTGGGCCTGCGCAGCTCTTGAATAGCCTTTACTCGCTCTTTCCGGCGCTCTTGTAGTGCCTTCCAACTCGGGAAATCGTTCGCGCTACCTTCTCTAATCAGTTGTCGCAAAAGTTCATCCACACTCTGCGAATCAGTCAGATCCGGCGGCAGTGCTCTCCGGCGTGCCCTCGGAGTTAACCGGGACACGGACAAGCTTTCTGCAAGAGGCGACGAAGGAAGACCGTTGATCAGCCGCTGTGCTAGGCGATTCCTGATTCCAGCTTGGCCGTTGTTGCGCAATGCAGTCGGGCCGTAGGCAATAGCGCTTGTCACGATCCTGTTTCCCGTTGTCACAGAGTCCTTGAAGGGACTCTTGTATTTTGTAACCCGATTGAGATGCGAAATGCGTGTATAAGTCGACGGAGCAACTGCAAGACCGCGACTCCGGCTTGTCGATGTCGGCGTATCAAACTGCCCCGCCACGGCGAAGGGCGTAACATTCGACGTAGTATCCGCGAGAACGTTGCGAGATTCTCTTTCCAAAGTCAGCCGTAATGCGCCGAACTTCTGCTCGGACTGTGTGCGTCGGCGAAGCGCGGCAGAGAGTTTCGTCCGTCTCTCTTCATCTGCCTTCGACCGAGAAGTAGATTGGCGCCTGATACGGTCAGGAAGGCGGGAACCGTACGGCTCTGCTGCCACTTGCGTGCCGGGATACACATCAGCCTGATGCTGTATCCAAGACTGGCGCTGCTGTTGCTGCGGTTGCAGTTGCGTCTGCGGCAGAGATTGTTCATTGGTGTCGAGGATCATGGGCTCTCCAGAAGGTGAAGCTGGTTTTCCGTCAAATGACAACCTCATCGGCAAAAGCTCCGTCGGCTGCTCTGTTGGCTGCTCCGTCGACTGCTCTGCCAGTTGAAACAACGTACTCCGCTGCAGTGGAGCACCGTTCGGCTGGGCCGGTGTTGGTGAGAGCGGATCCGCATAGCGATGCAGCGGTGGTGTGGGCTGGCTTTCATCTCCATTGGAGATATCCCGCTTAGGCAGTGTAGACGGTCGTATCCGGTATCCGCTAATCCGGTCCTGCTCCTGCTCCTGCTGCTCGAGTTGCCCGGGTTCGATCAAGTTTTGCAGCTCGGTCTCATTGAAGCTGAAGATGCCTGCAAAATCAAGCTTGCCCACGCACCAGCCGATGAAATCGCCAAACCGCCCACGCCCTAGTGCCCCGGCGTGATTCCGAATGGAATCACCCATCCAAACAAGAAACTTCCTACAGATTGATGGCAACAAGATTATCAACCTGCTCCTCCTTTCGAAAAGAAGACATAGAGACACGGATGTGCTGAGCGCAAACGTAGCGAGGGGCAAACGTGAACTTGAACACTCGTGAACTTTGATGTGCCGCACGTGCACTTGACGAATTCAAGAATTCAGGAACTACTTTGACGACTTGGCTGCGTATTTCAATCGACTCTTTCGTCAGATCAAATTCTTCTACGGTGTTCTTGGTTTGATCAGCATGCCCGGGATTGACGTCAGCATACGGGGTCCACCAAATGGTGAATTCGTTTTGGGATATCCGGGCATTTCGCAGTTCTGGGCATGTACCACTTATGATCCAATGATCTCGCTCCTTGTTTCTAATAAAATGTCTGGCTCGTTTAGCCCCGTATTTCTGGCGTGGTTGCGATATGCTCGAGATCAGATAACCCGCTTCCTGTTAAATCTGTCGACTTGCAACTTTTTCTATGCGAGGAAATCATGGTGTCTCAAGGCGGAATCAGGTCAAGCTCTAAGCGGTGGATGAACTCGAATATTCCGATTGGAAACGGCGTGTCACTGTATTCTGTTGGCCCCAGCCCAGCACCGGATATCTTCTCTATGGATCTGCCGTTTGTATACACGCTGCCTAAATTTGACGGCACGTCAAGAAAGTTGCCGGGCAGCATGAATATACCTGATGAGGCGAAGGCGTTTTACACCCTTCGGGCAACAGTTTCATTGCTGGGTTCTGCTGCTGAAGCTGGTGGGCCACGGCCCGCCAACAGTATTACGACTGAAGTAAAGATTTCGATTATCAACTATAGCGCGCTGTCAACCTTTTCAGATTTTAACAAGAACATAATGAGCTTGTCCGACACAGTTGGTGAAGGGGACGTCAGCGCGACCACGGCTCTTCCCAACGGCTGTTCATATGGGCCAGGCGACGAGGTGCAGATATCTGTGAAGCTGTCGAAAAAGACAAAGAAGCACATAAACTGGACCGGCTACACCGTTAAGCTCGAGGAGGGGCTGCTGCTGAGAACGGGGCCCCGGGGGGATCGCGGGAGAGATCGAGTTATACACACGCAGGCTGATTTGTTTGTGAATAAGCAAGTATCCGAATACGGCACGATGCAGCCGATTAAAGTCGTGATCCCGGTCGGAGTAGCATACACAGAAGACAAGAGAGTTATTCGCACGGACGGCGAAGGATATCCCAGTACCCTCCTGACAGTATTTTCGAATGATGGTTATTCCTTTAAGGTCAGCTATTTTTTGACTGTGCAACTGCACATGTCTGGGTGCAAGGATTTTACTTTCAGACGCGCAATCAACTTGACACCTTTCGATCGCTCGATATGTGAGGCGTTTGTTGAGCCTATGAAAGAGGCATATCACGTCGCCGAGACTGCCGGATTCGAACAACCTCAGCCTCGGTTTGTTTTAGCTAGCAAGAGGAACGGTCCTCTGTTACTGGGATAAGGGTGCGTTTGCGAACATCTCGTCATTTTTGCCTGCATCAGTTCAACCATCGTCCTGCCTGACGGATTGGATGGCTCCTTCATGGCCGCCGTGAAGCTATCTGACAGTAGCTTTCTACCTGGATGAGTCCATTAGTAGCATCGTCCAAGGACTGAGAGGGTATAGCTGACAAGCTGCGGAACGGTACACATATCTGCAAATGCCGTGATTAAGACATGCTGACTTTGCGAAGCTGGAGATCAGCGACTATGGATATGGCCCATTTGTTTAGTTGCACACTGGTTTCAAAGTTAATCTAGGCAGCCTCAACGAGTCTCGCCTTTTGACTGTATGCTTAGAAATACATAAAATGTACAAAACAGGATTAAACAAACTAATATAACACTTTCTATCAATTACAAAATGCGCCAGACACAAATCACGCCGCCGTCGCCGACGGCGACCATGTAGTCCCCGTGGGGGCTGAACGCGAGGTGGCGCACGAGCCGCCTGGACCGCGGGATGTCGAGGGTTGTGTGGGGCTTTATGCTTGCAAACGGGTCGGACGACGGCGAGAGCTCGTCCTGCACAAAACTCTGGGACTGGCGCGGTGCCGCCGGCGGTTGTGGATTTGCAGAGCTGTTCTGAAGGGGCAGTGATGAATCTTCCGCCGCCGGCGGGCTGACGATGCTTGAACCAGCCGTCTTCGCGGCGGTATCGTACTTTGAAGACGCCAGAGACGACGTTCGCGACAGTGACGTAGACGATGCTTGCTGTTGCGGCTGAGCCACCGGAAGCGACGCTGATTTGCCGGTCGGCGAGAGAACAGCCGAAACTGGCCGCCTGAACGCGGTCATTTTGTGCTTGTTCCTTTCCGTTTGCTCTCTTTCACGAGTCGCTATGAGAGACTGTAGTTCCGCCGAAGACAAGACTTGACCACTCAGTCTTTCCGCGTCGAGCAGATATGCAGCGCCGCCAGAAGAAATCTCCGCAGCAGCCATGGAAGACGTAGTGGAAGTCGAATATGAGTATGCCGACGAGGCCGACAGTCCGGACGATGACGGCACAGACAAACGAGCTCCTTGACTGGTCAGTGTAACGATCCTCTTGTCGTTGCGAATGCTGAACGAGGTAACTACCGACGACCGATTTTGGGCGTAATCTTCGGAGTAGTCGTCGCCGTCATGTGCGTCTTGTCTTCCGTATTCAGATTCGCTCTCTCCCGTTTGCTGGTCTCCGTCGTTAGCGCCCTCAAAGGCACTCTCAGAAGCGCTCTCCGGATTGTCTTGATCAACGTCAGCCGACAGGCCGTCGCGTCCGGTGACAAAATCCGTAGCAGCATCTCTTGAAGACTCCGCTGCTCTAAATGGGATTGTTCTGTCATTCTGAGGAGCTGCAGAAGCCAATGCTGCAGTGGTTGCGGTGGTCGTAGTGCTCATGGAAGGCGACAAAAGCAGGGATTGCGACTCATCACTCGGCGAATCTCGCATATCATCCCGATACACGGCCGGCGGATCTTGATCGCTATTGCCGCCGTCACTACCGGCATCGTCGTCCGACGATAGATTAATCACTTCAGGCCGAGCACTCAAAATAATGCCGTCGTCGTGATCAAACTCCTCGTCAGAGTCAGAGTCGTAGATAACCTTCTCTGACTGCTTGGCGCTTCTTTCCTCAACGATGTGCCTGTATTTTCTGCTTGCGCTCTCGATATCGAAGCCTGAATTCGATTTTTGATCGATGTCCATCAGCTCTCCGTTTTCGTTGCCACTGGTCGAGTCTTCTCTACGAGACAACAGTTTTTCGTTGTGGAACGCAAGTGCTTCAGAAAAGAGTTCATCGGGACGCCGCGTAACGAATTCCTCACTCGGCGTTGCCGTTGTGGGTGGCTTGCGGTGGCTATCCAACTTCCGGATGTCACCAGACTGCGACGACATCTCGTCGTTGTCAGTTAGCACCGGAGACGCGTCAATCATCTTACTTCCCGGCCCGTGTCGTCCAACGAGTCTTGCACGTTTGGACTTCTTCTGAGTCCACTGGCGTTTCCGCCGCCGACGCTTCTTGGTAATCTGCACAGTCGAGACTGTCGTCGTGGTCTGTGTGATTGTTGCTGTCGCCAGCTCACTTTCAACGTCAAAGTCCGATTCAGAGTCGTCCGCCCCATTTGCTGATTCTCCCGAAGCTAACGTGCCATCCATTTCGTTCAAGTCCAGATATGACGTCGGCGTGGCAGAATTTAGGCGAGAATCGAATGTGTTTGTATTTAATCTTTTCGAATAGTCAATATCGTCTTGATTGAAAGAAGCCAATGATTCGTCTTCTGTGGTTCTCAAGTTCGATGGCTCACGACTCCCTGACACGGGGATCTCGTCCCCATTTTCATAGCTGCCGTCATCCGGCAGTTCAAAGTCGTTCAGATCAAACAAATACACCCTCGCGTTGTCGCTTCCCATTCCAAGAATCGCCCCGCCGGCCACGGTCTTGCCGAGCCCGAACCGCATGAACCACGGCGCCGTGTTTGGGATGCTGAACTGGGCAAGTCTCGTGAATCCTTGGCCGAATGCGGACAGCGTGTCTTTGATCTTGTCGTGGTTGGTCGGAGCGTTGCGCTGCCCGAGATACGGCGCCAGGGACGACGAAAACCCGTCGATCTTCCACAGCACGATGCGGTTCTCCTTCGCGGCCCTTGACAGGACCAGGTCACCGTAGAACGCGACGCTGTCGACGTAGTTTGAATGAAGCGCGTTCGTCTGGAAGTGCGACCAATGCAGAACGACTGGGTCGTCCTTGTTGACAACTAGTGTGGCCAGGTCGGGCAGTGCCCACAGATGCACTTGGTTGTCCATGCCACCGGAGACAAGAAACCTGCCGCTGTCGTGAAAATTTATCGTGAGAACCTGTTCCCGGTGGCCATCGGCGGCGCAGATGACGGCACAAGGCTGGCGCTTGTATCGCTCCTCCAGATTCCATAGCCTGATCGTGTGGTCGCCAGAGCTGGAAGCGATCACATGCGGGGCCGTCGGACAGGTCTGGAGATCCAGTATCTCGTCGCCGTGTCCTCGCAGGGCACGAACGAGCTCTCCAGTCTGGCAGTCGATAATCTTCACGACGCCGGACTTGCCGCCAATGGCCAGCCAGGGCGTGCCTGTAGCAGGGTTAACTGTGAACGTGGCGGAGCACAATGATTCAGCAGGCTGTGGTAAATTAGCCAGTGCAATAAAGCCACCAAGGAAAATGGCGGTAACCATACGTTTGCATCTTCGTATGAAGATAGAATCTCCACTTTTGCCTTATCTGCCGGATCAAATCCACACGCGCATATGACGGCCTAAATAAGTTAGTCCAAGCCATGCCAGCAATCCATGCAAAAAGTAGCGAACCTACAAATGTATCTCCAATGGTAGCAAATATTTGAGGCCCATTCCGCTCGACAAATGGATAGAATACGACAAAGTAGAATATCGACACGTTATTTGTCTAATGGAGAAAAAATGGATTGTCAGCAAACACATATCTTCACCGCGCAGATCGAAATACACAGCGACAAAATCAATGGCAAGAAAAGGAAAAATTCGTACATGAACTACGCATTCGAATTTAAATTTCTTCATTTCATAAACATAATAGTGGTTGGTAGTCCGATCGTAAGTCGCAAGGGATGAGTGAGGATGGATCGCACTATAGAGCACTGATGATGACCGTGGAATATACGCCCAATTAAATGGACCGCAATCAGTCGAGCAAAGACCTGCGCTATGTCAATCCTTTCAAAGGGTACAACGAATAAACACGGCCGAAATTGAGACTGAATGGGCGCGCTTCATGGCCCACACTTTATAGCGATGAAGCTGACAGCAAAGGCGGTATGTAGGTAGTAGCGATCGTACGGCTTCCACTAGAACACCATGGGCAACTCGTCTCTGCGATTAAAGAATAATAATAAATCCTTAAAATGTGCCCAGAGTCGTAATATACTAAACGAGAGAAATCTCTGGTCTCCGCACACATTCACGACAAACGCGTCAAGGACGGTTCAAGCCGCAGAGGAAGATGCCAACGACTTTGCATCCCAAATTGCAGACATATTTTTTAGAAATTTCAATTCTAGTAAAACAGAAAAATTATTTACATCAACTTTTATTAATATCATACATGCGACTGATGCAAGCGTCAAACTCATAAGTTATGCTTGCCAATTGCTGTCCGCGGCGGCATTCTGTTGCTCCTGCGACGCACTGTTCATATTTCTTATCCCCCATGCAAAGACCGCCATATCTTGAATACTGCCCATTATGCCACGATCAGGCTCACCCTCAGACAAATCTTGTTGATTTTGCTGCTGAACAATGTCCAAGCCGCTCGACTCAGGCTCAGATGAATATTCACTTGGAAGGTTAGGAGCATTTTCGGACGGGTGGTGCATACGAGCCGGCGGAACTTGTACTAGTGGAGCGATTGTATTGATCTGACGAGTTCCTAAGCTCGTCTGCGGAAGGGGAGGAGGCAATATGACAGATGGTGAACCCCATGGACTGGCAAAGACGCGACGTCGCGCGTTCTCGGAAGGATTAGCTGAGGCATCAACAAACATGGCCTGCTCTGGTGTTGAGATGGGCAGTGCCCGTCTTATGACCATGACGAGGCCATCGGATGTACAGGATACGACAGCCTCGACCTCGACACTTTCGTCCGTCTGGGGCTCATGAGGAGGCGGGTTTCGGGTCGACGGCTCGTCATGCGAGCGCGGGTCTCGCCAGGCAAATCGCATGTACGCGATCGAGTCGTTTTCCTTTGCACGCTCAAGAACGAGCTGAGCGGAGAGCAAATACTCGGCGTCAACGCAGTCCCAGAAATTCCAGCCTTGGATGTCTTCTGGAGCAATGCTAAGCACGTCCGCAATCGAATGAGTGGCGTACAACACAGGCAGGGAGAGTGAGGCGCGATTGAGTATTAGGGCGGCCCGAGGTTCATGAGGGGAGGCTGTGACCTGGTCGAATTTCGGGTTGAGGTGGTTGAGCATGTCCGCTCGGGAGTCCGTGGTCGAGTTGGGACCAAACGCGCGCTGGATCAGAGGCGCAAGCCGAGCTCGGTCTGGAAGCCATGGTTAGATTGGAAGACTACGAAAGATAAAAAAAATGCAAGCATGAGATCAGCATGCCTTCGCTCTTGACAGTCCATTGATAAACGCTAATGGCAGCAACGACGACGTCGTAGACGACACTGGAAATGCACTCGCAGTCGACCCATGAACCGTCGCTGCGGAGAAGCCGAAAGTAGTCGAGTCCGGCTGCCCTGTCCAGGTGCACTAGGCGGGCGCAGAAAAGCCGGGCGTCTTCGAGTTGGTCCGGGTGAACGTATTCGTACATCGAATGGGACTCGATTTGGAAGGGCTCGTAGCCGAGGACGAGAGCGAGAGAGTCCGAGGCATAAAGAACAGTGCTCGCCTCAGTGAGGTCATAAATGACGATGAAGGTTCTGCAAGACAGCCAGATTAGCTTGACCAGCAGGGGAGAGGGTGAGTGCTGTTTATGACACGGCAGCGGATTACATACATGTCCATGAGACACACCGAGGCGCGGGAGACAGAATGGAACCGACCAAAGGGAAGCGAGTATGCCGGCTGCCTCTCGACGACCTGCGCGGCGATCTTCTTATGGGCCTCTTTCGTGTTGTGGTTTACGGGGCGACTTGCAACAAGGGCCGGTCGCCGTGGCGCTGACCGAGGACGATCGCAAAAATCCTCGTGCGTGTTCTGTCACAGGCTCGCTCGTTCGTTCCGCGCCCCTGACGAAATTGCCGGTTCCGGAAATAGAAGGCTTCTCGAACACTTCTCCCGCACGCTGCTGCGCCACAGATCCATCGCTTGCCGCAAGCGGCTCCGTGCAGGCGGGCGGGCCCTGCAGGACACGGCGGTGGCCAGCATGGCCCGCCGGCCGCTGCAGCCAACCCCTCGTCCAGGAGCCCACGGCAAGAGAGCGTCCAGGCTGGCTGCTCTGCAGCTGCGTTCTACACGTTCACACCGCCGGTCGCAGACGGCCGGCGCGGGCGCCGCAGTGACGAGTGTGCATGCCACTAGCCGGGCGCCGAGGCAAGCAAGGGGAGCCAGGGACGCTGCCCGCCAGCCAGGCAGGGCCGTTATACCAAATACCAAACCACCGCGGTTGAGTTTGGCCGTAAGAGGAAATAAAGCCGGGCTGTGTCCTGATCTGGACAAGCCGATCTGCTAGCGGAAATTAGAGAATTTTAACTTAGGTGCCGCACCGGTAGTCGCCCGTGGCGGTGGCTGTGCTCCGTTCCGCCGCTCACGGGTCGCCCGCTTAATTGTGTGGAGTGACGTAGTTTTATAACGACCAACTCTGTCCATTTCTTTCGGCCATCCAAGATTTGATCGTCGGGCCCGGCAAGCTCCGTGGGAGGCGGGCTGGGCTGGTGGGAGTCGAGTCAATTGAGACAAGAAGCCGGTCCTGGCGGTGGACGCCGTCCCATCCCATCATGAGCGTCCCGCGAAATCCAACTCAACTGTCCCGCACAAAAAAAATCAGACAAATATCGTAATATCCATGCGCTCTTCGTAATATCCTCGGGCTCCCTCTCATCTATCCTGCATATCGAAACCAAGACTCGAACGCTTGATCTGCTGGACTGGACTGTCAATCACGTGAAATGGGATCATGTCGCTATCATCATATGCCTGGGTTGAATTCCGCGAATCCAATTGGCAGCTGTCGTCCCATTCGGCACATGAAACATTTGATTACAAAGAGCGTTGAGAAAGACCTAATATAATATTTCCCGGCGACGAACGGCAAAGGGGGAAGATGCACGCGCTCAGTGCTCTTCCGCAGCTAATTTTATATGGCTTCACGTCTTCTGTCCTGCTGTCCAGAACAATTCCTGACTTGCACTACTTGCTCCACTACGGCAAAACCCTTGACGGCGCTCGACATCACCATGGCAGTATCCGGAACGCGCCCTCGAGTTCATTGTCGCAGAAGATTCTTCAGCCGTTGACAATGACCGTTCCGAAACGCTGGTTCACCCACTTCTATCTCTGCGGTATACTATTTGCCTTATTAGCTCTCGTGACCATCTCGTTCTCACACGAAAACTTGTCGACACTGCCCGTACGCGTGATTCTCTTCATTGATGCCGCCATCTCGCGCCGGGCGAACTCTCTCGTTCATGATCTTCTTAGTCGCGAATATGTGAACAGGGTCTTTGGAGATGTATTATTTGACGGAGGAGCTTCGTTCACTGACGTCGACATGTCGACGGTATCCTGTGCTCGCGCGTCTCTGGCATGCGCGCTCCTTCTCGTGCACTGCATCCGTCGTGCTGTCGAGTGCGTTTACGTCGAGAAAATGAGCCAGACCGCGCGAATACGAATGGGCCATTACGTCGTTGGTCTCGTGTTCTACGCCATTGTTCCATGCGCCCTTATATGCGACTCGTTGGACAATTGCTTGCCGTCAGCGTCGCGGCCTGTCAGGGATGTCAATTATCGCGACACGTTGGTATCTAGAAACTCACTCGCGGTAGCGATAGGCGTATACATAGTCTCCTCAGTCACGCAGATGCTCGGGCACACACAGTTAGCCAAACTGAAGAAATACTCCCCTCCTCCTCCGACATTTCTCTTCAGATACGTTCTATGTCCACACTACACTGCCGAGATCGGAATCTACATTGCCCTCGCCTGGATATGCAACTTCACGCCCGCTACGGTCGCCGTCGTCGTGTGGACGACCGTGAATCTTGGTGCGTCGGCCGAGCAGAGCCGGCTGTTTTACGTCTCCCGGTTTGGCCCCAAGAGCGTGGAAGGTAAGTGGAATATCATTCCGTTTTTGTTTTGAAGACCTGGTTCATTGTCTTTTTTTTTTTACAACATATTTTTTTGGATGGTTTGGATCTATGACCGGTGCAATATAATACACAAAGACTTTTTTCTAATATACAAACCCCCCAAAATCCGACCCTACCACCATGCTAAAAACAACTCTGCAGACCATTGACATATTTCACTTTGAGAATTTGCCGTTCGCAATCGCAGCTTCGCCAGTCTTGTCCTTCTCGTTTGCGCCACCGGCCGCGTCCAGGTCCTTCGACTTGTAGAAATGAGGCGACACCTCGATCAGCCACTGCGGCTGGATCGGCATGCAGTTGCGCATAAACTCCTTGCTCGTCAGGACCAGCTCGTGATACAGAACCCACTTGGGCTTTTTCTTGAACAGCACACTCGACGGATGGATGTATACCGTCTGCGAGGTCTTGACTGTCCTGTAGCTTTCGCCGTTCCGCGTGAGCCGGGCGGCGTTGGCGAAGAAGCCTGCCGTTATGGCCTTCTGGATGTTCACGACGCCGTTGTCCTGCGTTCCCGCACTGGACACCTTGACACCGACGCGGTCGCACAACCGCAGCAACTGCTCGCGCACGTCCCGCGCACGGCTCAAGCTCTTAAACTGCAGAAAGTTTTCCGCGGCCCAGACCTGCGAGAACTCGGTGTCGGACCACTGATTCCATATCTCCAGCAGCGACAGATGGTCCCCGCCGGGCCGCGTGAACGCCTCGCGCGCCTTGTCGGCGTGCAGCTTCTTCTCCTTCGGCCTGTAGAACAGCGCGGACGCCTCGCCGAGCATGGAGATGATGGACAGCACTTCTTCGACGCAGCCGTACTTGTCGCTCGCCAGGATCGCCTTCGAAAACATCGGATCGGCCGGGAACTCCGCCATCTGCCGTCCGATTTTCGTCAGCTCGCCGCGGTCGTTGATCGCGCCGAGCGCGTACAGGTGCTCAAGAGACCGCGCGAGCGTGTCCGTCGGCGGCGGATCCATAAAGTCGAAATTCAACAAGTCGTTGATGCCCAGCGACATCAGCATTAGCACGACGCTGCCGAGATTCGCCCGCAGAATTTCCGGCGTCGTGTTTTGCGGCAGCTCGTTGAAAAACGCCCACTTCGTGTACAGCCTGAAACACTTGCCCGGCCCGACACGGCCGGCCCTGCCGGCTCTCTGCTTCGCGGACGCCTGCGAGCACTGCGTGACGACGAGCGACTCCATGCCGCTGCGCGGATTGTACACGTTCTCCTTGACGTATCCGGGGTCGATCACGTACACGATGCCGTCAATCGTGATCGACGTCTCGGCGATGTTCGTCGCCAGCACCACCTTGCGGGCGTTTTTGGGCGTCGGGTCGAATATCCGTGCTTGTTGGTCCGGAGGCAGGTTCGCGTAGATCGGACATATAACCATCTCTTGAATGCGGTTTCCAAGTTTGTGGCACACGTCTTGCAGGCTTTCCTGCATTGTCTCGATTTCATCTTGACCCTGATTATGTCACGATTAGCAACCTTCATATCTACAGCAGCATTAATAGATTGACTTACCGTGAGGAACACCAGAATATCACCAGCTTGCTTAGATGTATGTATCTGAAATACCGTATTGATCGCTGCTTGGATATAGTTCGCCTCGGGCTGCGGTGTGTAGTATATATCAACCGGATAGCGTCGTCCGGGAATCTCAAAAATGGGAGCGTCGTCAAAAAATTCAGAAAACCTCTGTGAATCGACCGTGGCCGAAGCAATCAACAACCGCAAGTCTGATCGCAGACGAGTAATCTCCTTCAACAATCCAAACAAGATGTCCGTATGCAGAGTCCGCTCGTGCGCTTCGTCAATCATCAGCGCAGAGTACCCCGAGAGCTCCGGGTCGGTCAAGAACTCGCGCAGGAGCATGCCGTCGGTCATGTACTTCAGTATGGTCTTTTCCGAGGTCTTGTCCTCGAACCGGATGGAGTAGCCAACCTCGTTTCCAACCCGGACTCCCAATTCCTCCGCAACACGCTGGGCAACCGACATGGCCGCCACTCGACGCGGCTGCGTGCAGCCGACCTTTTTGCCGTCCTTTGTGTATCCGGCCTCGTGCAGATATTGGGGAATCTGCGTTGTTTTGCCTGAGCCGGTCTCACCCACAATGATCACGATTTGATAATTCTCAAAGGCGTCCAGTAGCTCATCTCGATACCCATAGATTGGAAGAGACTTTCGACTTTCCTCAATATTCTTCGCGTGAGCCTCCGCCTCTTTCAGCTTTGCATTCAGCTCTTCCTGCTCCTTGCTCAGCATCTCGCGGGCTTCCTCGACAAAGTCAATCCTGCTGTCGTCGCCGACAAAATCGTACGAGACCTCGTCTTCTGCCGGTTGCCGTTTTCGTGACCGGGCAGTCGCGCGGCGGGCTTGTTCGTCCTCCCACTGGCTTTCGTCCGTCACTGCCTTGCGCTTGCGGTCGGCCGCGGAGTCATTGTAGCGCTTGTACAATGCCTCCTTCTTCTTTTTCATATTCAGCTTGCCCTTCTCCGTGATGTAGTCGTCCAGCATCTCATAACCTTCGTAGCCGGTGTCAATCTCCATTCTCTCCTCAGCGATCCGCAACAGTTCCTTGTTGTACTCAATCTCCTTCATCTCGTCCCGTGTGAGTCGCATGGATTTGGCGAGCAGCTCGTCGTCCTTGACCTGCTGCCGGAGCTCTTCAAGCTTTTTCGCCTCGCGGCCCTTGAGATACACCTCACGCGACCGAATCCGCAAGTCCGGCATGGCCGCCCTCCGCACCTCGCTGTCGTCCGCCTGCTGCTGGCGCCCGGCACCACCGCGAGTGCGCTGCCTGTCGCGGTCGACCATCTCCCGCGCAAACTCGTCCCGCTCCGCGATGTCGCGGTTCCGCGCGTCGTCGTCGTCGTCGGGGGGGCTGCGCCGGGCTCCATCGTCGTCGCCGTTGTCGTTGTCGCCGCGGCCGCGCCGCGAATCGCCAGACCGCGAATCAGTCCGATCCCGCCGGCGGCCCGATCCACTCGACCCAGACATTTCAAATTTGCAATTTCCTGTTAGCGCTGCGTGTAGGGGTACAATTATTCGAAATCGAGGTGGCGGACTGCAGAAACCTCGAAACCAAGAACAGCGGGTTAGGGTCTGAACTCGCCCCGGCATTTTTGCGATCTGATAGCAACTGAGCACCTCAGGATAGGTCCTATCTTGCGGCAAAAGCAATTTAATTGAGTCCAGCAACGGGACATAGAGCATACGGCCGAGGTCATGACGATGACGATCATGTGTGGTATATGCTCGGGACTAACAGATGAATTTATAGGCGAGAGTACGGCTACCAAGCAGAGCCCACAGAAGCGATCACCGACAAGCGACCGACGGCAAGTCAGCGGAAGTTGAACCGGCCGCCGTTCATACCGGATCCCAGTTCTACTGTTGCTTTCTATATCCCCTTGTCTAAATGG
This sequence comes from Lipomyces sp. NRRL Y-27488, assembly GCA_030556275.1. Classification (NCBI taxonomy): domain Eukaryota; kingdom Fungi; phylum Ascomycota; class Lipomycetes; order Lipomycetales; family Lipomycetaceae; genus Lipomyces; species Lipomyces sp. NRRL Y-27488. The sequence continues at coordinate 12,726 of JAKTPS010000141.1, read as the reverse complement.
CATTGCTTTGCTTCTGTGAATTGTCGCTGAAAAGGTGGCTCCATTGGACTTGTCCATAAAATGGGGCGTTGTACCAGCCACTGCTACACCAAACTATGTGCCAGCGTCTTGTCAGGAGAAGAGCAAATCAAGGAATGTTTTTTTTTGGATATAGACTTCTATTGAGCAAATATACACACTCTACCGCGGAATTCACGAGTATGAACAAATCCTCATATCCCTCCATCTCCAACATTATATTACACCCAACCGTACGTCAAAGCGTTGTCCGTCGCGACCATCTCTCGATTCCAAAACGCTGACGCACGGCTCACCGGGGCGAATCCAACCACACGATATCGCACCCACTCCTCTCGCAAAGACACGCGGCAAAGACACTCCTCGGCCACTCTGCGGCGTGAGAGCGCGGCAGAAAGCAGCGTCGTGAAGGTCGACATGAACGTGAAGTAAAGACCGATTTGCATCCGGCCCGTGTTGGCAGTGTGTTTTGGTTCCGGATCAGGCAATTTCCCCCGGTCGTTAGCACTCAGCTTTGGGCGTTTCTTTCGCGCTCTGCAATTGTCGTAATCAGCTGCTTATAAATTGTAACAGCTGACAGTTCGAAAATTCTGGTTTTACAAGATTTATTATTAAATTCATGATATTAAAATCATATAATTATGATTTTCTAAATCACGTCTTTTTGTAAGAGAACAGGACGCAGGTAAAATTAAGATGTAGCAATCACATCGGGAAAGTCTGAAATGTCTTCACCGAATCGAACCAGTTCTGCCAGTCCACTGACCCGTCCACGTCCATCTCGATGTCGGCACTGCCATCTTCCAACGTATTTGCAGACGGACCCGCGTCTGCCCATAGCCAAGGGAAGAGACTGGAGGCCGGCGTAGAATGCGAACCCCCAAAATCTTGTGAACTTGCCGCGGCTGTTTGGCTGTCAAATTGACACTGCGGCGATGGCCCGGGTTGTGGAAGTGTTGCCGTTATGGAAAGCACAGACGCGCCGGCGCTTGCCTCAAATGCGTTGGTACCGGACTGAGCAAGCACTGACCCACCCTGCGGCATTATATTGGTGCTTATATTTTGGCTCGCCTGCTGCGGATCAAACGTTCTTGACGACGCGAGTATAGTAACTGATCCGGTTGAAGCCTCGGACGCGTCGCTCGGCGGCCCCTTGTTGCTTGGTGACGATATACCGAGGGCTGCGTTTCTTTTCCGTTTAGCCCGAATTATGAGTTTGCGCAAGGGGAGCCAGACCCCGGGGCTTCTTCGCCCGACGTCAGCCTCATGAGGGATCAGCAGCGGACTCTGCAAAGCAGTCGAAGCACGTTCCACGACCGGAGACCAAGACCGTCGGTCTACTTCCATAAGGAGATACGCAATGGCATGCCACTGCGTGTAAGTCTGATATAGCCAAAGAAACTGCCTAGCATCCTGGTTGGAATTGAGCGCATGATTATACTCGGCCACCTCTATCGCGGTCAGAAAGAGCTGGTCTCGAAGCTCGGCCGAGGCATCCTGGCCTGTTGCAGAGAATAGAACCGGCAAATAGATTATCAGGCGCATCTTGCTCATCGCGAGCCGCGCACAAGTTACCGCAACCCAGTATAGGGTGGTGTGGTCCTTGTAGTATTGCAGATAGAGGGTATTTATCCTGTCATAGCCTTCGTCCAGATTGCGTGCCTGCTCTTGAGGAGAAATCGGCAGGCAGTCAAGACCAGTCGGCATTAACCGACGGGCCAGGATGCAGAGCTCGTAGTATACTAATGACTGCGTCATATCCGTAGATCCCTGGCGTTCATCTGGTATATCCGAGGCCCCGGGGTCAATATCGGTGTCATTAATATTCTTGGGTAGTTTCGTGTCAAACATGGCATTCCAGATTGTTAAGTCGGTTCCCTGGTCCTCGGTGGCCCGCACGTCGAGGACACATAGAGCCCACCAGAGCCTTCGGCGGATTTCAATATCATATGGTCCAAGATTCTTGAACTTGGTCCCGTCACGATGAAGGCCGAGAGACTGTCCCATCCTGATCGCAATACCGGTCATCATCCAAACATATCTAGGACTGTCATGACGGCGGACTAGAAAGAGAAATATGATAAAGGCCTGTAGAACAGGAATCTCGGAGACAGTGAGAAAGTCAGACATTGCAAAGGCTTGTTCCAAGCCAAGTCGGTACTTCAAGCTCAGCTCCGACCTGGAGTGGCCGAAGTTTGTCAAGACCTAGCACGAAGTTAACATCTCCATTGATTATCTGGAACCACGCAGCCGACTCACATCTTCATCTCCCATGGAGTTGATCGCCGCGTAGTATATTGAAAACATCAGAGCCTCCTCGCCCGGCGTCATGCTCGCCCCATTGCTCCTGCGTATATCGTGAATTCTCTTGCTCGTAGTAGGAACATGGACAATCTGGACCATGCTGTTTACGTTCTCGACGTAGATTTGGAAAAGGAAGGGTATCTGCGATGGCAATGGTCGGAATTCCTGGAGCCCGACACTCGAAGGCTGGAAACTACGTCCCAGCAGAAAGGAGTGCCTTTCCAAGGCTGTCCGGTGGGCTTCTTGAGTAGTGTCGGGTGGTGAGAACTCATCTTCGGTGACGTCCGACTCGTCGTAAATCAGACGTCCGGTCTCATCTCTCACCTCATCGAGCTAGAATGCACAATACGAGTTAGATTCACAGAAGCCAATGGCGAGGATACTGGTAGAATCATTACCTTGTCATGGACCTTTGACCAAAACGCGCCGTTCACATATCGGCTTTGACTCGTGTCGTCGAGAACCAGCCTGGAAACTCCTGACGCACTCCAGGGGCAGATGCGCTACTTGATGCTGCGCCTGCGCCGCTGTCCGAGCCAGGAGTCCGGTCCGTCGTCGTTGGAACCTCAATCTGATCCTTCAGCTCTTTGAGCATATCCTCCAAATGCCTCAATTTTTCCAGAACGTGGTTCACGCCCGCGCGTCCATCTGGACCGATACTCAAAGAGGGGAGCACGACACTACCCGCGTCGCCGGGTTTCGCCGGCTGAATGGCAGCGTTCGCTCGAAGACGTCTCGCCCAGCGCGGAGGACGATCGATCGAAGGTAAGATGCAGGGAATGCCGGCGCGCTGGCAGTTCGAGCACGGAGACTGCTTGTTGCAGCGGACCTTTCGCTGGCGGCAGGTCACACAGCTGCGAGGCTTCGCCACCGACACCGACGCGGACGCTGCTGCTGCCGGGGAAGCTGCTGAGACCCGCAAACGAGAGCCATAATCCTTCTCTGATGCCGGACCGCTGGTGCCCACAACAATTGCCGATCGAGAGGGACTGGGATCCCGCGTGGACATCGACCCGAAAAAATGGCGAGAACCGGCCGAGGGTTGCCTCTTTGGGAGGCGCGGCCAGCGGCCACTTCGCGTCGACCTCGCAAAGTTCTCGCGCCGCTTAGGAAGTCTTCAACACCGTAGTTGCTAGGAATTCAGGTGGCGTTACGGACACGCCTGTCTTGGTACCTCGCGGTCGTTGACGTCGTCGCGCTCGTCCCAGCACCACTACGAGTATAAGATGATCTCACCCGCCTCGATTCCAGAAACGAAATGACAGATCCTCGATCATACAGCTTCGCACACGTCGAGAGTTTTCAATGTCGACTAGTAAGACCATTGCCTTTTTCGGTGCCAGCGGCGGGTGCGGCCTCTCTGCACTGAAGCATGCCCTGGCCGACGGCCACCGCTGCATCGCGCTCTGCCGAACACCGGCCAAGCTCTCCGCCATATTTCCCGAGGGCAGTGAGAATGCTTCGAATCTACAGATCGTGCAGGGCAATGCTCATGATGTCACTGCTGTCGCAAAGTGCCTTCAAGCCGACGACACACACTTCGTCGATGCGGTCGTCTACACCGTTGGCGGTCTATTGAACTTGCGCAATTTCCACCTCGATGATCCGGACGTCTGCAAGCAGGCCATGGCGACTATACTCGAGGCGCTGAAGCAGCTGCGAGGGCGTGGTATCACCGGCCGTCCAAAGCTTGTTGTCATCAGCACCACAGGCATCTCCAAGTTCGGCCGAGACGTGCCCATCGCCTTCCTGCCGATGTATCACCTAATGCTGAGAGAACCATGCCGACAAGAAAGTCATGGAGGAGCTCCTGGTCTTGAGCGAGGAGGACTACGTCATCGTGCGACCAAGCTTTCTAGTCAACGGAGAGACGACCAAGACGATCCGCGTTGGCATCGAGGATCCCAACACCGGTCGCGAGTCTAAGGCGGTTGGATATACCATCTCTCGAGAGGACACGGGCAAGTGGATGTATGAGAATCTCGTGCGCGAGGACAATCCGAAGTACTTGAAAAAGTTTGTCATGATCACCTACTGACTTGCTTCTCCGGGGTTTCTTCGCACCGAGTTTCTACGTTGTCATATATATTTTACGTTAGTACTATTTCTTGCAATTCCACTTCGTTATCAAAGTTTTTTAGCTCATTTGAGAGCCCTGGACCAGAGTGAGCTGGCCTGTGACAAACCTCGACTAGCCCCGCCCAGGCATCATCGACACAAACAGGCCGGTTAACAAGACCGCGCAGTATCTGCTGCTCATCAAGCAACACGATGGCTGCAGGTGTTCGAAACGTGGTAACACTGTAAATACATAATGAAAACCAAACAAAAACAAGACGATCCTACTTCACTAGTAGATTGTTGATATCCCGTAAACCAGCTAGAGGGAATTGGCGCAAAATAAGAGAAACGCCCCTAGCTGAGTGCTGCTAGCCAGTGGGAGAAATTGCCTGATCCGTAACCCAAAACACAGTGGACAACACGGGCCGGATGCAAATCTTCTATAGGGTGCAAAGTCGACCATCTTCACGACACTGCTTTATTTTGCGGTACCGCGCGTGCGCCACTAAGGGGCTTGGTAAGAGTGTTTCCTCAAGATTGTCGTGGTTGAGGATGTTTTTGTGAGAGTATCTTTACGAGGGCTGCCTCACGAGAATATCTCCACGAGAATGTTTCCGCCAGCGAGTCGCCGTACCGGAGTATCTCTGGAGAGTGTCCGCAGAGTGGCCGCCGAGTGTCTTAGCCGCGTGTTTTTGAAATAGGAGTGGGATCGTTGGGTGCAATAGAAATTTGGAGATGGAGGGATATTAGGATTTGCTCAAACTCTTGAATTCCGAGATAGAGTGTGTGCATTTGCTCAAAGAAGTCTATATCCAAACAAAAATTTTTCTTAACTCGCCCTTCTCATGACAAGACTCTGGCGAATGGAGGTGTGCCGATGGAGTGGTTTTGTCACCGTCCCATGATCTGGAATGCGTCGCGCGACATGGTCAACAGCCAGCTTTCACAATCAAAATTCAGGAACCACTAGTTCAGCGACAGTTCACACAAGCAAAGCAAGGTCATTTAGACAGGGGATATAGAAAGCAACAGCAGAACTAGGGTCCGGTACGGCGACCGGTTGAGCTTTCACTGACATCCTGTCGGTCACTCGGACAGTCGCTTCATCTGTGGTAGCGGTACGTAATAGACGTGTCTGTTAGTCCCGAGAATATGCCACAAGGGGATTGATCGTCACGATCTCAGCCGTTATGACCCGTTGGTTGCCGCAAGATTGGACTTATCCGCTGTAGTGCTCGGTTGCGGCATCAACTCGCAAAAATGCCAGATTTTGGGCCAGTTTTGCGTTCACCATCCCGCATCAAAGAGTTCTTGGATTGATGCAACTAGCAGGCTCATTAAAATCCGTTGCCGTGTCAACTTCGGGCCTGTACGGGAGAAGAAGGCAATAGCTCTTGACTTTGAGTGTAGGTGGCGCAGCCGCCATCTCGTCTCGGCAAGACCTATACACATACCAGCTCGCTCTTGCGTTTTGAATGCAGCCTGTCAGATGAAGTGATTGTAGGCCGAGGAGATAGTGAAGTCTTCGTATTCGGGCCCGGAGAAAAGACGACCGTTTCAGGGTCCAAGACGAGTCGCGAACACGAGACAGATTTTCAGGGGCCTGGCTCTTCCTCGGATCCTGACACCGAAACTGCGCATCACACATCCCACACACATCACACACAGCTCCCCCGGGCCAGACTGCTACATATCATACAGCACCAGGTTGTTGGCGTAGCTGACCGCGACTAGCCCGCTCTTTTCAGCCACTGTAACTGCGTCGTGACAAATGTCGTCGCCGTCACCGTCCTCGTCACCCTCGAGCCCGCTCTTGGTGCCAGCCGCTTCGCCGGTCGTGCCGCTCTGCCAAATGGAGCGCAAGGTCGCGGTCATCACCGGCGCAAACGGGTTCGTCGCCTCCAATGAATTCTTTGATACCGGGAGCGACTAACAATGGTCTTCTTGGACATGCCAGCGGACTCGGTTACTCTATCGCCTGCCGTCTGCTGGACGCAATCCCCGCCTCCGTCCCGCTCACAATCGTTATCACAGCCCGTCACATGAGCAAGGCCGTCGACACCATCGCCCAGCTGCGCGCGTACGGCGCGCAGCGGCAGCGCGACGACGCGCTGCTGACGTTCGACTACGTGCTCCTCGACCTGTCGTCCCTGTCGTCCGTGTACGAGGCCGCCGGCCAGCTCCTCGCCCGGTTCTCCCACATCAACTACATCTTCCTCAACGCCGGCGGCGGCGACTTCTGCGGCCTGGACTGGGTCGCGGCCACGAAGGAGGTGCTCACGGACCCCATCCGTGCCGTCACGTACCCGCGGTTCAAGAAGGAGAGGGTCGGGCGCATGTCGCGCGACGGCTACGGCTGGGTGTTCCAAATCAACGTGCTCGCAAACTACGCGCTCATGCAGGAGCTGCTTCCCGCGCTGCGGAACGGCGGCCGCGTGATATTTGTGTCCTCGGTCGAGGCCCAGGACGCAAACCCGTTCGACCCGGACGACCTGCAGCTCGTACAGTCCCCAAACTCGTACGCGGACTCGAAACGCCAGCTCGACATCCTGCATGCCGCGATCGCGAAGCGGTGGGCCGACGACTACGGCGTGTCCGTGTACCTGACGCATCCGGGCATATGCCACACCGCCATCTTCGCCGACCACCTGAACTGGTTCACGACCTTTGGCATGCTGCTTCTGTTTTACTTTGCGCGGTGGCTTGGCAGTCCCTGGCACGTCATCTCGTCGTACAAGGGTGCGAAGGCGCCGGTGTGGGTGGCCATCGACGCGGTGCCGGAGTCGGACAAGCCTGTTGGTGCGAACTACGGCTCCGCCACTGACTTTTGGGGTCACGAGCTCGTGAAGGTCGACCCTGCAGATGGTGACGAGGACAAAAAGCACGGCATGGTGGTCCTGAAGGAGCTGGATAGACTGCTAACCGAGACCGAGAGCAAGTTCAAAGTCCAGTCATAGTTGTTACATTTCAGCATTTGGCTAGTTGGTCCCGTTGTATATTATACAGTTTAGAAGTACAAAATTGCTCTAGAAAGACAAATGCTCCAATTTTTTCCTGAACGCCGCAGACTCCCTGTCGTTTTCGTTTGTCGCCACTGGGCTCTCCTGTATTTGAACGGCCGGCCGGCCGGCGTTGAGTCCCTCGAGCAACACGCACGCCTTGCATATCCTATTTGACGAGATGTACCCGCACCGCTCGCACGTGCCTGCTTTTAACTCCCTGGCGTTGCCCTTGCGGCCACGCTGGAGCGTGAACGTCTCGCCGGAGCGGATGATGTCGACGATGGACGTCGGCCGGATGGTTTCGAGGTTCTTGATGAGCGCGCGCGCGGTGCCGCGGAACGCCTCGGGCGAGTATATGCACTCAGTCGAGAAGTAGTCGAGCTTCTTGTAGTGGGCGTAGAGCACGATCTCCTTCTCGTACGCGTACTTGAGCGGCTTGGACCGCTTCACGGGCGAGTCTGCTGACTGGGTCACGATCTCGGTGCAGCGGTCGAGCCGGGCGGTGTCGCCGCGCAGGATGTTCATGAGCACGGTCTCGGCCATGTCGTCGGCGTTGTGCCCCGTGACGACGTGGGCGAGGCCGAGCATCTGCGCGCCGCGGTCGAGCGCCTGCCGGCGGAACACGCCGCAGTACGTGCAGTTGTTGCGCTTGCCGATCTGGCCGACGACCGCGTCCATCGTCCAGCCGTCATAGAGGTCCGCGTAGGGCACGATCGTGAGCGGCAGATCGTACTGGACCGCGTTGCGTTTGACGGTCTCGAGCGAGTCGTCCCGGTAGCCGGAGATGCCCTCGTCGATCGAGAGGAGCGTGAAGTCGACGCCGTAGCCGTGCCGCCGGTTGAGGGTGCTCAGCACGTGCGCGAGCACGGTCGAGTCCTTCCCGCCCGACGCGCCGATCGCGACGCGCTCGCCGGGCCGGAAGAGCCCGGCCGAGGTGATCGTGTTGTGGATCTCGGTCTCGAAGACGTGGAAGAAGCATGCCTGGCAGATCTTCTGGCCGGTCTTGGGCCTTCGCAGTGACGGTTTCCGCTCGTGGCAGAGCTCGCACAGCGGCCGCGCTGGGCGCAGAGACACGGCCACTGGCTCTGCTGACGGCGGTGGCATATTTCTCTTTGTATTGGACGCGCGATAGCTCAGCGTCGTGTGTTTCCTCGGTGATGATTGTTCATGGAGAATGCTGGCATTGGGAAGTTCCGTTCGGCAAGTTTGGTGTTATAATCCCCAGCTTTAGGCAAGCCGGTTTCAGCGCATATATTGTTTTATTCTGGGCATTGTTTGCCTGCTTTGGGAGAACAAATTTTTCAACTCGTCCTTTCATATGAGAGCTGTCATGAAGGTCAGCATATAGAACACGGAAAAAAGACTTGCAAGCAAAAGAAGATTATCATTTCGTTCATGAGACACTAATACAAACTGGATAAATCATGGTTAATACATTCTTCAATAACAAAAGAGCAAGCCAGGTTTCCAATGCAATCTGTGGCATGTATGTACCGTGGAAGATATGTCCTGAGCCTGGGCGCAATTATATTCCAAGAAAGCCATCGTTGTAACATCTAGCTATATACATAATATCGATTTAAAACTGTCTGACTTTTATTGATCAGCTAAAGGTACATACTGCATTTGTTGTATGGCATCATATGAGAGTGGTAGTGGATGCTCCAGGGGTCGAGGAGCGGCTATCCGGATCTGCCCCGAGATCAGTTTTAGTTCCTCGAGCAACCACGAAGAATTGACCGTTGACCTCAGTCGCCGGCAATTCGCAAAACGTTTCCGGAAAGCTCTTACAGGAAAATGAGTGATCGTGGGCGAATGTATTGGTAAAGAAATAACTACTCACAAACACTTCAACTCATCGCACTGCATAATTCGAGATGGCGACGGCAAGTCCGCAGAAGAGGTCGTCGAAGGAATCAGCGGCCAAGGCGCAGAAAGCGCAATTAGTTCGTTCGTCGCGCTCCGCCAGTGTATTTCTCTTATGGGTCGTCATCTCGCAAGTCGTTGCGCTCTTTTTGTTTGCGAGGGGCTTTCTGCTCACCCGTCCCGTGCTTGCCGACGTCGCCGTCAGGTCCGATCTGTATTCGCGCGAGGATGCCGTGCTGCCACGACCGTTCAAGCGCGCCGTCGTTATCCTCATCGACGCGCTTCGCGAGGACTTCATTACAGGGTCAGCTCTAGTCGGCGAATCGTATTTTGGAGATGCGCTTGTCGAGCCGGTGGAACTCGCAACCTCGAAGCCAGCCAATGCGGCCGTGTTCAAGTTCATTGCCGACCCGCCGACAACGACGCTGCAGAGACTGAAGGCACTGACTACGGGATCCTTACCTACGTTTGTTGACGCCGGATCGAATTTCAATGGCGCGGCGGTCACGGAGGATTCGTGGATCTCGCAATTGCTGGCTGCACGCGGAGGTGAAGGAAGAATCGCCTTTGCTGGCGATGATACCTGGTTATCGCTCTTTCCGGCACTGGTGAATGGCACGGATCCCGAGATAAATAGCACGTTTCCGTTTGAATCGTTCAACGTCTGGGATCTGGATACGGTTGACAACGGCGTGACCGCGCACTTGGGACCGCTGTTGCAGAGGCGGGACGAATGGGACGTGCTGATCGCGCATTACCTTGGTGTGGATCACGCCGGCCACAGGTTCGGTCCCGAGACGCCGCAGATGAAAGCAAAGCTGCTTGAAATGAACGACGTAGTCAAGAGCGTCGTGGAAGCCGTCGAGGATGACGACGAGACGTTGGTTGTTGTCCTGGGCGATCATGGAATGGACGCGAAGGGCGATCACGGCGGCGACTCGGCTGGAGAGGTCGAAGCCGGCCTGTTTTTGTATGTTGACAGAGATTCCTTCTCAAATTCTCGAATGGCTGCTAATTTGTCTAGGTACTCGAGCCGATCTTTTTTGGCCCCCCTCATGGAGGTTGCGACGGTAAACCAGATAGATATTGTGCCGACTTTGTCGCTACTTTTGGATATTCCAGTGCCTTTTAATAATCTTGGAACGCCAATCATTGCTTCGATGCTCGGCCCATCCGTGGACGCCCAGCAGCTAGCATCTGCTCTCGCGATTGTTTCAGAGCAGATTAATACCTACCGCGGCCAACACCCGTCCTTTGTCAACTCGGCGGAAATCTCAAAGCTCTACGATGCTGCGTCCGAGGCGTGGGCCACGAAGGACTATGAGATGATTGCAGAGTTGCATCTGGCGTTTCAAAACGCCAACGTTCAGTATTGCCGCGAAATGTGGGCCCATTTCGACATGTTTTCCATCGCGCTTGGGCTTGCATTGTTCGCCCTCTCGACGCTTTCCGCTGCGGTGTTTTATTTCACGTTTGACGGCACATTGCATTGCGCTTCAGATCACTTGGGCTTCTTATTGAGAAGGATCTTGCTGGGCGGGATTGTTGGTATTGCTGCTGGTGCAAGTGTGGCATCTTTTTACGACCGCTCGAGCACGCTGGCTCTGACGCTTTTCGGTGGCGTGGCCGTGAGCATTTTGGCATTTTTCTCAGCCATGCTGTCCCTCAGACGAGTGATTGTGGCTTCTGCGCCATCAAAATGGACGCTGCTTGCCTTGCTCTATGCCGCCGCGCACGGCATGCTGTTTGCATCCAACTCGTACGTTGTCTGGGAGTCAACTTCGGTTTCATTTCTGCTGGTGACCTTTGGGTTTGTTCTATTGGCTGCGTCGTGCAGACTGCCGGATCCGAGCAAGCGCACGACCGGCGTGCTGAACGCGATCGTGTTCATCGTCCTTGCAAGACTGGCCGCGTACCCGACCGTATGCAGGGAGGAGCAACTGCCGTTCTGCACGAGCAACTTCTACAAGTCCACGGCGTCGTCCGTGTCGTCGCTGCAGGCCACGATTATCGTGTTTGTGATCGCCATGGCGCTGCCCTCGGTCGTGCGTTCGTTTCTGCTCACGTCAAAGTCGTACGAAGGGTCGGCGCCGATCTGGGTCAGCGGAGGCTTCCGGGCGATCTTGCTGCTTGTTGGCCTGTACTGGGCGCTTGATTTCGTGGACGCAGACCCGTCGACAGAGGTTCCGAAGGACCAAATACGACAGTATAAGTTTATCATATCGCGTCTAGTCATTGGTATTACCCTCGTCGGGGCCCCGATTGCGTGGATACGGTCGAGTCCGTTGTGCTTGCGTGTCATAATGAATAATAACCAGGACAAGATCCAACAGGCGGTGCAGACGGGTGACGTGAAGACCGCGACAAAGACGAGTCCGGTGTCGGTCGAGATTATCGGGTTCGGCAACACGTACGGCAGCCTGTACCTGCTCTTGTTTCTCTCCGTCGTCGGCGGCGTGATGCTGTCGACGAAGCCCGTCGGCATCGCGGCGCTGGCGCTGTTTGTGTACCAGGTCCTGACGTTGTTGGAGCTCACCGACCTGCTCGATCTCGCCGCGAAGGCGCCGATCCTTCTGGCAACGATCTTTTCCGTCATGGCCACTCAGTACTACTTCAGCACGGGCCACCAGGCCACGTTGCCGTCCATTCAGTGGGACATTGCGTTTTTGTTCACCGAGACAATCTCGGTGCCGTGGACGCACCTGGCGCTCGTGTTCAACACTTTTGGCGCGTACGTCCTCGCCGGCCTCGCGCTACCGCTGATTGTGTTTTACAAGCTGTCGCCCTCGCCGAAGGACGTGCACGCGTCCGAGATCACCATCTCGCGCGTGCTGCGCGCGTGCGTCGGCGGCGTCGTGTACATGGGCGTGCTCGTCGGCGCCGACTGCGCGCTCACGGCGGTCCTGCGACGGCACCTGATGGTGTGGAAGGTGTTTGCGCCGAGGTTCATGCTCGCCGGCGCCGGCATGCTCGCGTTCGACGCGGCCGTCGTTGTTGCCATGCTTGCGGCGGATAGGACCGTGGCGGGTGTGTATGATGTGTTTAGATGAACGAATGAGACGACGTGATGGACTATGGACTTATGATGTGTTGAAAGATATGAAGAGACGACGTGATGGAATTATGCTGGGACATGACAAAAATAGATTTTGTACATATGCTATGAGAAACGACGTACATATTGAACGCGAAAATATTCATGTGTTATGCTGTAGTGAAAAGGTCCAATCGCCGAGAGTCGAATCTCGGTTCGTTTGCATGGCATGAGTCGGCATGGGTTGCCGAGTCAACACCGTATTGCCATTATGTTTTACTGGATATAGACCTCTATTGAGCTAATACACACACTCTACTGCGGGTATGATCAAATCCTCATATCCGCACATGCCCAATAGCATATTACAATATGTCAAGCGTCATAAAGGATCTAACGGGATGCACGACTCACGGGAGCAAAACAGGCGCATAACTTCCT
>JAKTPS010000140.1:0-36772 GCA_030556275.1 Lipomyces sp. NRRL Y-27488 | reverse complement strand
TTAGCTAATAATATGAGATTGACTGATTACAACTGGTACATTGACACAGGTGCCACTTCACACATGTGCAGAAACAGAAAATTATTTGCTACATATCATGAGTTTCAAGTCCCAGAAGTCGTGAATTATGCTGGAAACAGCACTGGCCAAATATTTGGAAGTGGAACTGTGGTTGTGAGTTTACTGAAGACTAATGGAGCTGTTCACAGATTAACATTGAAAAATGTTCTATATATACCAGATTTGAGAAAGAATTTGATATCCACTTATTTGCTAACAAAAGACAGAATTGGAATTTACATTACTGATAATGGACTAAGAATTACACAAGGATCTGAAGAAATTGGTACTGGAGTTATTGAAAACAGATTACTGAAACTGAATCTTTGGAATAGAAGAGTGAGTGAAGTTTTATTAACACAATCTAGTGTGAAATCAATAAGTATTTGGCATCAGAGATTAGGACATTTATCCATGGCTGGATTGCGATTAATGAAACAGAAGAATTTAACAAATGAGTTGAAGTTTACTGATACACATCCTGATGAAGTCTGTGAAGTCTGCATGAAAGGTAAAGCACATGAACTAGCCTACAAGCCAAGAACTGAGAAATCAAAAGGAATTCTGAATTTAGTACATTCTGATGTTTGTGGTCCATTAGATGTTCAAACATCTCAAGGATTGAAAGCTGTTCTCAGCTGTATTCTCGTTTTTCGCTTTTATTGCTACTTACTTTCTACAACAGTAGTCCTTCTAGTACAATATATATCTTTTTCCCCCAGCACATGCCCATACTCCCAGATCTGCCTCTAACCGAGCTGTCGTCATTCATTGCCCATTTAGCCAGATCGAGTAATCCCTTAAACTTACGGCGTGTCATGGATCTCGCACATAATTCTCTTAGTAAAGACCGCGCTCTGTTGAAGGTACCAGTCCCTTCAACCTTTGTCACTAAAGATCGTGAACCCAAAACCTAAGAGTTGCTCCCAACTCTTACAAGGACTTATTTATTTCGACTTTAAATTAATCAGGGGTTGTCAAATGTGTAGGCTTAGGGCTATACTCAAAGCACATAGAATGAGTTGTGGGCAGTTGATGGTCAAACCTCCAAAAGCTCTATTCCGGCCACGAATTGGCTGATTGCTGATCTTAAGGCGCGCGCTATCTGTCGTGGCCTGCGAGGACCGCAGGCGGTCGAGATATGAATGATGATTCAATATTCACGGGTCGAACGAGAAATGTCGTGTCGTTTGTTCCACCCGCACGCGTGCGCGCGCACAATGCCGCAGTGCTGGTAAACCTATATACCATCCAGCTCACCACCGGCTGCATACTGGCGAATGACAGTAGTCGAGTTGAACGAGGTGGCAGTTCTCCAGGTCGAGCACGGGTGGCATCGAACAGTCGTGACACTTTATGTACGAATCCGTTTTGCGCTTCATCGCATCGATTTCAGAAATGGATACGTGGACGCCAGTTAAACTATACTGCCGCACGCCAAATGGCCTGGTCCCTCAGCATAACCAAGGGAATCGAAGGGCTGTGCCCTAACGTTTTGGAGTCGACCAATCACAAAAATGGAAGGGGCCATGCGACCGACGCTGATGCTGATGACATCACTGAAATCAAAGATCAGACATTATTTCAGTCACGATTGGACTCACTTCGATTGAGGACAAGCAATTTCAAGTCGCACGGTAAGAATCTTTCGCAGAGGATTTTTGATAGCGATTTTGAATGGACCGATCATGTGCCATACGACGGCAAAGTTTTGAACGTACTCGACTCTGTGGATGATTTGTATATCCTGCGCCGGTCGGCAGAACTCCCGGAGAATATGCCATTTGTTAAGTTTTCGCTTATCAGTATATTTTCTGACACCGAGAAATTCACAAAGTGCCTGTCTACCAGTGCGGAATTGTGTAATGTTTTGAATCGCTTACTTGGAGATTTGTATCCGGATCCAGACGAACGAGACTTTGGTGAAATAGTTGATGCTATTACCAGTAGCTTTAGGAAGTTGATTGACAATGAAATTGCTGAATCCAATAGCAAGGCTTCCTTCCAGATGGAGGAGAAGAATCCACAGTCCAATGCCGCGGTTATGAGTATGATCTACGCGGGGTATCTGAGCATGCTTTTGATATATAGGTATGCAGTTATTTCTCTCAACACCCGGCAAGTTTCAAAAACATTTTCAGCTGCATATTACTCATCGCATTCGCCGAGCAATTCGTCATTCCGGCTATTATTTCTTGAGCTCGTGCGGATGATTAGACTAAGCGAAGCATACTTCCTTTCTGTCTTCATGAACATGTCTGGAAGCGAACTTGAAGAATGTGCTATTGTTCTTTCACACTGGGCTAAGGCGTACATTGAGGAACACTGGCCTCGAGGCGAGAAGTCTACATCGGTCGATAAAAACAGTTTAATAGTGGGCTGCATTCTTATTTTGGAGTATGTGTCAAAGTATCTTCAGAATCCGGGACAAGGAGTTGCGCCATTTGCATCTTTAGGAGACTTGACTCTAGGTACAATTTTGGCCGAATCGGACACTTGCGACCGTGAAAAGAGAGTGCATGTGTTGGATCATGCTTCGACTCTCTTTTCATTGGAATTTCGAGTTCAAATTACTCGGCAACGATGTTGGGCGATAATGGCAAAGAAATACAAAGAGAACTGCTCAAAGAAAATGGTAGTTAATCATATCTCATCGCTTTATACGATGTGGCCAAGGCTTCATTTACGTCTGATCAACCAAATTGAACAGCGTAGCTCTTCGGTACGCTCTAGCGAATATCCATCTACAAATGAAGGACAGCCTGATGAGATGGTTAGTCTTACTGACGACAATGACCTGACTCCTAGTCATACAACCACCACCGAAGACAATAATCGCACTCCGTACAGCTTGCAAGAACTGCTTGCTAAGTACGTTCAAGTATATTTCGTTCTGGATATTTCACGAAGCGACGTCGTTGGGTCGACTTTGAATGGAGTGCGGTCTGCTTTGGTCAGAGACATTATTGAGATGCCACTGAAAGTACGTTTTGGCGTGGGCGAAGACGGAGTTGACCAAGGAGGGGTGCAGATAGAACTGTTTAGAGCACTGGGACGGAAGATATGTGACCCCGACTATGGCATGTTCAAAGTGGACGAAGAATCAAAGCTGGCGTGGTTTTCACCGGCGTGCGTGGACAGTATAGAGCGGTTTGAAGTCGTAGGAGCCACGGTTGCTTTGGCGGTATACAATGGGTGCACTATTAGTGTGCAATTTCCGAGGATGCTCTACATGCTTCTGGTCGGACTCAAGCCCACTAGAATATGGCATATTGAAGATATATTTCCGGTACGAATCTGCTTGTGTTTTCCTTGGGATAAATTTACTAACAAAGAAGCTTAACTATAGACTCTTGCATCAGGACTGAAAGCTGTACTGAACTATGATGGCGATGTGGCAGATCTGGATCTTACCTTTGATTACGCATACGAAACTATAGATGGTGTAGTGAGCGTGCCAATGAAAGGAATACCGTCTCCTGCCGTCACAAACGAAAATAAGGAGGAGTATGTTTATACATATGTTCGGTATGTCAGCCAGATCACAATAGCTCCATTTTTCGATGCCTTTCAGCGCGGGTGGCGACGGCTGTTACCGGACAGGATTACGAAGCTGTTTGCTGAAACAGAGCTGATGGAGCTCGTTCAAGGCTCGGAGCTGGATGAAATTGACGTCGATGAGCTGGAAGCAATAGCTCAGTACGGCGACGACGATGATTATGACTATTCAGTAGATCATCCGACCATTCGATGGTTCTGGGACATTGTACGAAACTTTAGCGCGGACGAAAAACGCAAACTCTTAACATTCGTCACAGCATCAGACAGAGTACCCATTGTGGGTGGGATCTCTGGAATCACATTCGTGATCATGCGGAACGGAGGAGATTCGGATCGACTACCTACGGCCATGACATGCTTTGGAAGACTTATGTTGCCTGAATATGGCAAGAAGGAGAAACTTGAGAGAATGATGAAAATTGCGATAGCAAATTCCACTGGTTTTGGATTGGTGTGATAATGTTTTGATGTTCATTTGGATTGTTTTCTCTTTTGCTGTCGACTGGAAGGGAGAACCCGGCTGTCAATATGTAAGCTTAACTAGACAACCAATCATAAATAATAATGGCTTGTCTCGCAGAGCGTTGATATTGCTCGAATTCTTGAACCATATTGAATTCCTTAGCAGAAAATGAGACGGTCTTTGAGAGCCGCAAGCAACACTCACTCGCGGAAATATTTTTTCGTCTGCACCATGCTATTCCACTAGTCATGAAGAGCTTTCTATACCTTTGAGACATTCCAAACGTCCAGTTAAAACAAATTTAGAGCTTTAAATGATCGTGGATCTTTCTCCATGAATTTTGGCTGGTCTGATTTCTCGCAGGACAAGCCAATACTCTTGGGAAGGCACCAAGCCATAGTCAGGCGGACGGCCGGCACCGCCGAGACCAGCAGAACTTCCTCATTTGGCTCAGAATTATTGGTGGATTGCACCTTTATAAACCCTCAACCACCCCCGCGAGAATTTCTTCAACTGACACTTGGCCAATATTTCCTAAAATTTCAACATAATTAAAATAATAAAAACTTCTGCTTTCTTTAAATCGCCCTTCCTTGTCTTCCTTGTCGCTGCTCAGCACTTGAGTAGGAAAGATTTTAAGAGTGATGAGGCTCAACAAGAACCTAATTGCTATGACGGAGAGGTCCGCATATCTTACGTGAACCAGGCTCTAACGGTTCAACCCAACAAAGGAACTGAAACCAGGGTGCCTCGCGAAGTGAAACTAAAGGCGACCCGGCCAAACAAGCAAATGTTAGTAAGCTTCACGGTTGAAATACAAACAGTCATTTGATAACGAAATTCTGCAGGGAGTCCACAAAGTCTGTCGTGTTATTCAAGAAAATCAGTGTTGGACAGCACCTTGGAAGTTTTATTGGTCAGGGATTACAAAGAAGATTTATCTAATACATACTAACACAACGAGGCGTGACTGCACTTCACGTGGCATAGTACGAGCTTTACGATGAAGGGTGTCGGATTTCTTGTTTCTTTTCTTTTCTCTTTGTTCTGCCTGTATTCGTCGAGTTCCTCTCTGGTAGAATACAAAGAAAGCAGACAACAAATTCCGCTCTCTGAAGGTATTTTTGAGTTCAATTCTTGGGGTAAAATGTCAAGCCGCAAGATAAACCAGGCTCGGCAGGAGTAAGTTGAAGAGTACCGCTGCATGATGTATCGAAGTCCAATAATCGTCGAAATATCTCCAATTAACGGTAGAATCTCTGTTTATCAATTGCTCCTGAGGTAATGCAAATAAAGCCGAACGTAGCTATACAATTTTTTTTTAGTTTTGCTGCGCATATTCTAGAGGAAGCAAATGCAGAACTGTGCGGGGTACCGTAGTCGCAAACTGACTGACTCAAGACAAATCAAACCGACACCGGTTTGAGCAACTATTAGAGTTTTGATTTGCGCGGGACAAAACATTCGTACGGGTCGCTCGGCTCCTGGGATAATATATATGGGATGCCATTTTCCTGCGTCCTACGGGTACTACGGCAACTTTCCCCTCGACTTAACTACTTCGCTTGCCTTGTCGAGACTTACGGCCATTTGACGAGATAGCATTTATAACGTCATCGAACATATCAGGCTTATTCACTTGTCATTCCTTCGCTTCAGTTTCAAACGCAAAGAAGATGGCTCGCTGCGAGCTATAGCGAGTGGCGCGTCTCGTTTCAACATCGTTTACGTCTAGATATTTTTACAGCCGACTACAGACCAGTTTCAATACTTTAAATCATAAGGACTCGAACTGACATTTGTGATATAATGATCTCATCGGTGGCTGACCGCTATCGCCACAACCTTGCGCTTTTCGACCAACGCATTGGACACTACCGGTCAGACGGCGAGCGCGAGAATGCCAGAGAATGCGATCGAAAGCTGCATGACATTGCTGTTGCCACTGCACTGAGTGCTACGCCGGCTCCTGCTACCATTCGCGCTAAATATCAATCTGCAGCTGGTACTGCTGCTCAGAGGCTGGTCCCTAGTGCAGCTGCTTCTGCAGGCGATAAAAGTACCAACTTTCTGAAAGTCAACCAGGCCAATGTACGTTGCGATATAGCAGATTCGCATTCGGCAAGCGAATATAATAATTCTCAACAGCGCCGCACTCATCGAAAGCGAATGCTGCACAACCACAGGTTCTCTGACCGGTCCGAGTCCGAGGACGATGAAGATGACACGTATTTGAGCGTCGCTAATAGCGGGTATGGAAGTGAAGATGACGACAGTGACCGTGAAATGGACAGACGAGGTAGAAAATTGACGCGTCCTGGAGAGCCTGAGAGCGATGATAGCAGCTGTGCTTCTGGGTCGCGCCTGACGACCTCGCAAGCGGTTTTGATGGACGACGACGACGAAGACCACCATCAAAAGTATAGTTTTGTTGCGCCTGAAGTCCGTGAGGAAGTCGAACGATTCAAGAGGTTATTGGAAGAAGCTCACATCAGCGATCGTGGTCGACGAGACAGTCCTCCAGGTTCGCGTCAAGATAATACATTTGCGTATGACGACTCAGAAGTCCGTGAACCTTGTGCTCTCCAGTGTGACTATGAAGACGTTTCTTCTGAGGGTGAACGTGACTACGAGAGCGATGATGAATTGGAAGATGATGACGATGAGGAATTTGGATCCTTATCCTCGACGCATGTGTCGTCGAGGACGTCTTTATTTGACTATAGTGCTATGCAAGACGTCGAGTCCACCTGCGATAGAATTGTTCGTGTAAGGAAGCTGTCAAAGGACATTATTCCTGATGGTTTCCAACGTACTCTATCGAATACTGGTTTTGGCAATTGAGAGTAATCGGCACTGGTCTTCGTGCTGATAATTTTGCATTTTATTTATAAATGGTAGGCGTTAGTTTATTGCATGGGTTTTCATGAGTTGTTATGTTGTATAATGAAATGATATTGACAAAGACGAATTTCGGTTGATCCTCCATTGTAGCTGCAGTCTTTGCTCTCTGCCATTTTTCTCTGCCATTTTCTGTCCTGCTACTCGGTCGCGACTGCTCTTTTGATGGGAGGGAAGGGCTCGAGGTAGAGTAGGTTTCTACTGCGAATGGTTCCTTCCTCTATTGTAATGTTAAGCACTTGCCCTTTAAGCGCTATATTCCTTTGGTCTTTCGGGGTGCAACATTTGCAGCGTATCCTATTCTACTCTGATTCATCGCTTTAACTGTCGCACGAGAAATCAAAATTCTTAAAGAAAATCTTGTTGCAATCTG
Source organism: Lipomyces sp. NRRL Y-27488 (assembly GCA_030556275.1). Taxonomy (NCBI): domain Eukaryota; kingdom Fungi; phylum Ascomycota; class Lipomycetes; order Lipomycetales; family Lipomycetaceae; genus Lipomyces; species Lipomyces sp. NRRL Y-27488. Next base: position 29,414 of record JAKTPS010000140.1, on the reverse strand, counting down.
AAGTCTCACAACTAGCAAGGTGTAAAAACCAGTTTTTTTTATAAACGAGAATGCTTGGCTAAACTGAAATATTTTCAGACCAGTCAATTACTAGGCGATCTTTGCGTAAAACTCATTAATAAATATGAGCCTCGTTCTGCGGAAAAAAAATTTTCCTGGCCATGTTGCATATGAATAAGGCAAAGAGGACGTTAGTATTTAAGTTTCAAAATTTGTTTGTATTTGGTTCGCGGTTCAAGCCAAGGGCTTCTTGGTCGTTTTAGAGCGGCATACCATAGTGTTGATGTGCTCCGATCTCCGCACCTCAATTGCTTCACCATGGAGAATATTTTTCAGTTGTCTTCCGCATCGGCAGCAGCTGGCTCGGCAACCCCATATCTTTCGATCGTTCACATTAGAAAGCAATCACGTAATCTTAATGAGCATTTACAACAATGAGCATTCACTACTTCTTGTCTTTGCGAAGATAATAAGCGGTGCATAACGCCATTTCCAATGCGACCGAATTTTTGACTTCTGACCGGGATCTATGCAAGCTTTACTGATTCGTAGAGGAATGAGATATACTGAGTACCAAAATACAACATGACTGACCGGACAGCAATATTTTAACGCGAAATTCGACGGGGGCCTCCAGTGATATAATGCGTTGATCAAAGAAAGAACTTTCAGCTACATGTCATATGGGAATGGGAAAATTCGACTGCTCCGGCAATAGCCAAGGCCGTCCAGAGCTAGGGTCTTCGGGAGTCTCGATGTAATGGTATTCGGCAGTCCGAGAGACAGGTCGACAATATGGCTACGTCATGATTTTCTTCAGCAAGACCAAGCCGGCACTGAATGAAGCGCCCTTATGCCGGGAGAGTAGATAATAGCGCAGCCTTGAAAAGAAAAACGGCCTCGACCGATTGTGCTCCTAGAGTCTGATATCAACGCAAGAGATAATTTATCACTTCGGCCAAATCCACGATGGTCGTGGTTGTGTCTGCGTTTTTGTTCGCGGTGTCCTCAACGCCGACCCTTCCGTTATCACGTGCGCACTCCTGCATATAGCACCAACAGTGTGACTGTTACGACCGTAGCTCTATAGCGCCACAGCGAATGTGCCTGACCGTGCCCCTCGAGGAAGCGCTGACGGAGGGCACCACACCAAAACAGAAGCAGAAGAGCATCACGGACTCACGCGCCGCGATAGTCCTCTTCTTCCCTTACCGCCTCAATTCTCTTGCATTCCGTTCATACCAACTTCTCGCCTGCCATTCCAATGGCTGACGCGCTGCCATCTGCTACAACTGCTGTGCGCAGGCCTTCCGCAGCTCCGCCTCCAAACCCCGACCTTATCCAGAACGCCATTCCGCTTGCTGACTTTCTTACGCTGCCGGTGTCTACCGACGGCAGCGGCATGACCGGAAAGATGCAGTCAGGCATACCTCTGATGCCCTCTACCACCGGCAATATACTTGTCCCCGACTCTGTCCCGCCATCTGCGTCGTTTGCGAACTACTACACCGGTCCCATCTCGACCGTCTCAGCCAGGAAGGCACTCGGCCTTTCAGTTGCTCTCGTGGTCTCTATCGTTTCGCTTACTAGCATACAGCAATCCTTGCGTCTTGCGGCACTGCCGTACTCTCTAGGCGTTTCAATCGTCTCTTCGCTCTCGCTCCGCTTTCTCGTTCCTGCTCGCTTGCTCCTCCCCGCTGCAAGCTTTGCTTCGACTAACACTGCGGGCCATCGCATCCCTGTCAGTGCGGTTTTCCACGACCGGCCGCGGCTGTACCGCGCTCTATGTCTGGGTCTTCTGCAGGCTGCTGCAGTTGGCTTCTTTTCTTATTCCGCTGCCAGACAGAACATGACGTCCTTGCACATGAACTACTTCTCTGTGCTTCCCCCGCTCGACTTTGTTCTCCAGAAGTTGCTTCTGCGCATTCCACTCCGCACAACTCGCAGAACTATAATTGGTGCAGTCCTCAACCTTGTTCCACAAGCACTCGCGTTTCTGGCCCGTGACTGGGATGTTGGTTTTGAAGCAATTCCTATTGCAGTGTTTCAAACGCTTTGGTCATACATTGTTTTCCTCGAGCAAGCCGCTACCGAATCAACCGCTTGGCTGTCTACAGTCTACGTCGGCTTTCTCTTTTCTACTGCCTTACTTTTTCCGTCCACCATCGCCGCCTCAATCTACTTTTTCTACTTCCCATCCTCCACCGACGTCTTTTCCACAGCCTCTGTCGCCGGTGCATTCGTCGCAATTACTTTTTCGGGCATACTCTTCCTCGTTTTCTTCCTGTCATCGGGTTTCCTCATTAAATGGTCATCCTCTGCGCATATCGTCGTACTCGTGTCAACGGCTTCTGCGATTCTCATTTCACTCTGGCATTCCGTACTGCCAGTGTGGGTGCGGCTAACCGGACTATCCATTATTGGCGCTGCTTGGGCGTTATATGTGAAGTAATGGCGAGCAGTAGACGGCGGAGTTGCAAAGAATAATAAAAATATGCAGGAGTAAAGTAGTGTGCTTCCCGTGCATGGCACGATCGATTTGGTATGTGGGGTTAGTAAGTTGGTAGTCATCACGGGGAAGGATAAACGACTTGTGTGGGCGGAGGAAAGGAATTCATTTTACCAGATCGTGGTGAATTTGTTGTAATGTTTGTTATTTTGTATAGCTGTAAGTTATTTTAAGAAGTATTTGTCTATATATAATATGCTAATGAATTGACTAAAAAATGCGCTATGTAGTCTGTAATATATAAGTCACTGATTTTATCTTTGGCTTGGTTTAGCTTTACTAATCGTTCCATAATCCCTTACCCGAAGACTTAGATCGTTCAAGCCTTGTCCGAGGTCTTTAAATTCGTAACCATACTTTTAAAAAATGCATTATGTACAATTTAATAGCTGCCGATGCCAATCTTCCCGGCTGACTATGTTTTCTTCCCATCACATGCTGTCCTTGGATGCCCCATTTATCACTACCTCGTCCTTTGTGAGAGAGCGGTAAATATGCAACAATGGCTCCGTCCACCCACTCTGTTGGTCGAAATCACCAAGACGCATGGTCATACCGTCGTACGCCATTCCAAGCCGCATTCTTAGGTTCCAATCTTCCGTCTCTGCGCTTGTGAACGACGTCAAAGCTTCTCGCAGCAGAAACCTGCCGAACAAATCCTCATCAAGTTTACTGACGCCCTTGAGACGCGCATTAGCCGTAATGGCCACAAATGTCGGAAAGACGGGATACCGCTGGGAAAAATGCGTGAGCAGAATGTTATTAGCTTTCATGATGCAGCCAACACCCAGCGCTTCCGAGACAGTTGAATGCCTCTTTGAGCGAGCGTCATATATTAATTCGTCTTCCATGGTAGATTCGTGAATCAAAAGCTCGGCACCAAGGCCGATTTCAGTGAACTGCTTGCTTGGACGCGTGTCTCCCGAATACGCCAACTTGAAGCCATTAGCAAAGGTAATTGCGATGCTGTGCGCCATCTGTGGATGGTGTGCTCTGACAGTCGACACCGATGTAACATCCATCGTCGTGCAAAGCTCACTAAAATTTTTGGCAAACATGTTATTGTATTGAGGACGCTCGCTCGGTGGCAGGAAAAACGAACTGTCAATGAATTTGACATCTTCAAGTACAGTGGCGTATACTTGCTCCCATTCTTCTAGCCACACGATCAAGCGGCGGGAACCAATCATGTATAGATTCCTGTCAGTAGCTTCATATTCTGCTGGTGACTGTTCCTTCAATCTCCGAAATGCTTCGTGTCGTTCAACTAAAAACGTCATGATGCCGAAAAAATGGTCCGCGTGCAAGTGGCTAATAAAAACCGTTGTGATTTCCCTGACCAGCTCGTCTGTCTCGACAGGGCCAAACATGCGAATGAGATTCTGGTACGTCGACTCTCCGCAATCCAATAACATCGATCTCATTTTATCTTGCCCTTTATTCACAGATTTATAAAATGGAAGTCGCACTATAGTACCGATAACATTCCTGAAGACACCAGGGGATGCCGATCCTGTCCCAACTGTAACACATTCGACGTCATCGAATTCCACTCTTGCAGTCAAATGATTTAATTTGGACGAGCCGGGACCCATCATACGCAGCTTTGCGATCGTGTTGGCGTCAATGTCCGCTAGATCCTGATTTGGATCAAAGTCCATTTCATCTTCAGAGATTCTGCTATTGCTGCTATTGCTGCGCTTGCGCTTCTTCGCTTGTAGAATGTGTTGCAATTTGTCGTATCTAGCCTTACCTTTAACTACCCTACCCGCTATCAAGGGGTCTTTGGCTAGTAAATCATTGTACATCTCAACATGCAAATTTTCGAAAAAACTTTTATCTTTCCAGGGCCCGTTGACAATTTGTCCGGAATTCGACGTCATATTTTCGCCTTTCAGAGTATACTCTAGACCCTGCAACATTGGAAATACTTTCAGTCGAGAGTCATCATCAACCAAAACGTCCGTAGCCGTGAAAACTGACGGAATTGACCGCTCCGCGGCTGTGATATGTTGCTGGCGAAAGTGATCCGGGGATATCATGTTAAGTGCAGTAATTAACTGTGCGCCACGAGTGTACGAGACGGTATTAGGCATATAGTCCGGATGTGCGAGAATATGCTTTTGGATTTCAAAAAATATCAGTAAATATTTAGCCTATCAAGTAAACGTTGACACGCAAACTTACGTCACAGTCAGGCCCAAAAGATTTCATGAATGCCACATATTCGCTACTGAAAGGATCAATCTCTTTGCCAAGATTATGTACAATGATACCAAACTTGGCGGTTTTATCCATATTGACTGGCTCAAATGAATCCAAATTTGTGTGCACACCTCTTGCCTGGTCCGACTGTCGTGGTATAACTGCAAACCAGTTCTTCGTCTTTGCGTCCTCGAAGTGTCGCTGCATAGGAAGGTCCAGAAACAACATCCTCCTTGGGTACTGCGTTGGGGCAACAAGCATGTCCGGCGAAATAACCACGCCATCTGGGCGTGTGTAGGAGATGCCTTTGGTAAGCTGTCTTCGCTCAGGTCCTAGGGGAACACCAAGTTCTGATGCCTTCTTCCCATCGAACTTGCCACGAACTGGATGTGGTTGAATGACATAAGACAGAGCCGGAGCAGCATCGCCACGTTCGTCGGGAATTCGGAGCACCTCATGCCCTAAGTATTGAGGGGGGAGAGTAGTGGGAGCTTCACTTTTCGTCTTGCTGTCCTTCGGGCTGCCATTATATGGGAACATGGAGTCGACAATAGAATCAAGATGTCTCTTCAATTCGTCCGATGAATCCAAATCTTCGTCAGCTTGAGTACCGAGTTCCGCGGGCACAACCGTAAGGTGGCTGTTAACGACGTCGGATGCTGCGCGATGTACGTTCATATTAAACTGGTCACGAAATACAAATCGCCGCAGAGTGCCAATTGCCCATATAATATTTCTGTCTCCATGGATAGCAATATCTTCAAGTCCTTGATCTGTAACTGTGAGCAACAAGCCAGGAAGGCCACCCATTTGATCTTTCCAGGCCGTCTTGCCCGTCAGGAAGATCTCTTTGAGCCGCGATGGTCGAAAGCCGCTGTCTGCACTCAAACGCTGGAATCCTTCGCCCATCCTACCAAATAAAAACGAACGTCCGTCAACAGTGAGCTCTAACATGGTCGCTGATAAGTCACACGTCGGTTGTGCAAGCACGCGCGCGTTGTAAATCCTTGACTCTAGTCGGGGGGCCATTTCGTTTGCAACTGAGCTATAAGATCGAGGACTACCTAAAACACTTGCTTCAGATATCAGCCGAGATATAATAGTCCGGGGCCTATGAGGTAGCAGCCTTCTCAAACAAATACTAGGCACTCGAGGTTGTCGTCGCACCATAGTACTTTAACATAATACATTTGCCCAATCAACAAGCCGTGTGTGGTGAGAAAGTTCAAAAAATTTATTGTTATATACAGCTCCTATGTACAACCCTTATTTTCTCGATAATTTATTCAACGTATTTGAAAAGATTTCATCGCATGGAACAAAGAGAACACCCGCGAAAGGAATTAATATCAATTGGCTTCACCACAAGTCCTTTGAGATTTTTTTTGTAAATATTAATGCGCCGAAGACGTACAAGGACGAGCCGCAGAAGTGATGATACATATGATACGGGCTATCATTGCGCCCACCGCACGAGAGCCCATATCATCGTGACCTCCTTGTTCAGAGAGAGCTTTCGACGAAGTCCAGCCAAATCTGACCCCTGCAGCGCATTCTATTCAGGTTTTGCGTTTAGGCGATACATATATGATTATGGCTGATTTTGGTGTTCATTTCTGAGACACGAACCCAACCCTGAAGCGCTCACGTGCACCACCCATTTGTGTGGCGGGCTTTACTCTAGATCCCCACTCACGAAACATGGATAATTTCAGCGAATTTGTTTTGTTTTGGCAAAATCACATCAACAATAAGTAAGGTATCTAGTTTAGCCGATCGGTCTCATTCTAGTGCTATCTGAGGAGTCCACCGCCGTCGAAGGAAACTGCTGTCAGCAGTCTGGGTCTTGTGTGCATGCTCATAGCGAAACTTGGGTTTATTGCCGTACGGCTCCACTAGCCTCGCTCGGGCTAGCTCGGGCGCTGTCAGCCACGGTTTATTCTGCGGTTAAGTGCACGAACAGGAAGCCGCGCAATCCAACTATCGCATTCTGTACACTGAACCCCAGCTTTGCCCAGGCTTGATGCCGTGGTCCTCACCAAAGGACGCCCTTTCGGTTACTCCGCTGGTAAACTTGGAGTGCTCCAGCAAAGAAGACCATCACTGCGCTCCCGGTTGCCTTGTTCTTTCTCGCTTCTCTCCTCATGCTGCTTTCCTCGCTGTTTCTCTTGTCTCCCGGCGCCCAGTGACCTTCTCTCGAATCCTGATTTGCATCCGCATTCTCCTCTGCAATGTTGCCGGCGGAGTCGAGCAGTAATAACCAACAGCCGATGGCTCTGTCAACGGAAGAAGACTTGCAGCAAACGAAGCTTGTCGGCCCAAGTCTCCCTGCTCTTGAAACCGTTCCAGAAGCTCCGGACTCAACGTTCGCGCGTCCTTCTCCGTGGAATGATCTGAATTTGGCATACCGACGAAACCCGGAAGCACGACCACACATCGACTCTGTCTACTCTGCTGGCTCACACTCATATGCTCCTTCTGTTCGTTCTACCCGGACCGCCTCTAGTGGAGCGTCATGGCCCTCCTTTTCGTCGAGCTCTTCCATATCAGGAGACTCGATCGCGAGCTCGCGCCTCAGCCTTGCCATACCGGATGATTACTACGATCAATTTGGGAGTGTCATGTCGCCAACTCGCGTTATTGGCCCGGAGCGTCATAACCTGGATTCCATGCCTCAAATCGGCCTTGCCATTCCCCTTAGGCCTAGCGGCTCTCGCATGAACACAGCAATCATCTCGGAAAATAAGCGTTCGCTTGAAGCCGAATTCGACGTGCTTTCTGGTGACGTGAAGTCTGTACTGGAGCAGGTTGGCAAGCGCATGATAGATCTGTCCAAGGCGGCAGCTACTATTACTCAGTGTCTCAGACAAAGCATTCTGGCATGCGGGCACCACAACATTGCTGCACTTCAACTGTCGCCGGCAAATTGCCCGTCTCTTTCGATGGTTATCAAGGCTGTTTTGCATTTCTCGGACAACTTGCTCCTTGGGCTTCCATACGCCTCTTCTCGAAGTGCGCTTCTTCGAGCTGCATCTGACCTTGGTGTCAAGCTCAACCTTGTGCCCAATCAGATGACCGAGATCGCTCCGCCTCAACCTCGCAACTTTGCAATTTCAGATTTATATAGCAAACCTAATTCTCCGGGTGTAAAGACGCTGGAAAAGCTCACAAAGCTTATGGACGTCCTGCCGAAATACGAGGTCATATCTGAACAAGATGGAGCTTTTGTGGCTCCTATTTGCCGCGGATTCTCCGAGAGATTTTCTGTCATATCGGTTCTATTTGGTATTCCGAGTCCATCGCCGGCTCATCTCGAAAGTGTTGTAGGCTTGTGGGATGTCGCAGATGACATTCACTTTTTTTGCCAAAAAAATAGAATACAGGTTGCAGCTGGAAGATCGGACTCAAGTCAGTCTAAGGTCGCGGCGAGCGGGTTTAAGGCCCCATTCCGTACCAATTCCTCTGACGTTCCTCCAATGTCTATGTCGATTGCCACCGAAGATGCCGAGTCATTAAGTGGGACACTAGGTGGCTACGTTTATCCTAAGGTCGATCCAAATGACGCTTCTCTGGCCGCTTACTCACAGAGTGCATTCGCCATGACATGTGCACACGTATGCTTAACGGAGACCCGAAGTAAGTGACCATCTGGATTTTTGATGTCTGTCATTGTTCTGACAAGTGATTGTAGGTCGCCGGCCCGCTGTCTGTGTTCCTTCTCCTGTTTTGGTCAACATGTATCGTGGGGTTCTTCTAAAGGAGCATGCTCGGTACGCACCTCATTCTGATGAGCGCCGGGCCTTTAAGCGTGCGGTTAACGCTTTGGATCGCGATTATCCACGCCACGAAGGTAGGTCACTGCCCAACCGTTTTGGTGAAGTTTTATGGGGCGAACGGACAATTTGCAGCGGCATGATCTCAGACGTCGCCGTTGTGCGGTGCAGACAAGGTCTCAAGCCTGTTAGCAACACATTGGGGGATGATATTTCTTTTGCGGAATACGATCCTTCGTTGATGTTCTCAAACTTACGAGTTAGTCGGGTGGTTAAGCACCTTGTTCCTGGCCTTGAAGTCTTTAAGTATGGATCAACTTCAAAGTACACTACAGGGCGTCTTAATTGGCCAAGGTTGATTTATTGGGCAGACGGCGCTCTGCAGTCGTCTGAGTTTGTCGTTGCTGCTGCACCTTCTGGAATGTTTGCAACCGGCGGTGACTCTGGTGCGTGGATTCTGCAAAAGGACGGCGTTCACGGACTTGGTGTTGTTGGTATGCTTCATGCTTACGATGGCGAGCATCGCGAGTTTGGATTATTCACTCCTATGACCCGTATTCTCGAGCGGTTGCGTGAGGTCACTGGGATTGAATGGGGTGTTGTCGGCGCCAAAGATGGCGAACATAGTGACGAAGACGAAGTGATTGGTGGATCGGAGACGTCTGACTCATCACGCGGTATTGATGGCTCAGCATTAGATTCTTCGTCCGATTCAGAACTGGAATGATGATAGACTTAGGTTTATATAAAGGTTGTATGGTATATGGGTATTCATTTTGGTTTAGGGCTAAGGTGTAGTAAAGGTGTATAATAAAAATAATAATTTGAAGCGATCCAGCTTTTTATAACCTTATAATTTCGGTGAAATGGGGAGTATTTTGAAGTGTTCTATTTAACAAAGATGGATCCAGTCCATACAGTCGCATACAACGATGTTGATGTCATGCCAAAGGTCAAATTTGTTGAAACCCTTTGAAGTGCTTTTCTTTTGCCGGTTGCCGCGGCGCTCGAGCACTCTTTGGAAAAAGTTTATCACCGATAAGCAAAGACTCATATTGACCGCGGCGGAATTGGTTACGCAGTACGTCTTCACTACACAGTACTGACTCACGAGTTCTGGAATATTCTTGACCACCGCGGAATTTTGATTCTCGCACCTTAAACTGCCAGGTTCTGTAATATAAAATGGACTTGTTGTGCTAGTGGTCAAGATCTGCTATCGATAGCATAGAAAGTTAGGCCTTCATACGTCCATTTTTGCATTGTTTGGAAAGTAGGTCTTCTGTTCTTCTGGCGGGCTCCGAAGCTACCAATTCCCGAGTATGTATGAACTGACATATCTTTAAGTCTTAGATAGCAGTCCCACTTATCGCATAAGCAAGATGCCGTCCCATCACTCGTCATTGGAAGATATATATTCGGCCCCAGTTGTGCCGGTGACAGTGTTATCTAAAGGGCCTTCCACACACCTGGAGCCGGTCAAAATTGTACTTCCTAATGGCAAAAATGCGACTATATACGCATTCTTCCGGGCGAATGAAGAAAAAGATATTGAAATCAGTCTTCCCAATGGAGTCCAGAAAGTTCTTTTGCCTGAAGATGTGGACAGGCTAGTTACGGTTTTGTGGAAGCTTTTGAATCGGGAAATAGAAGGCGGCCAAAGTTAGTAAGTAGAGGACACATGGATTTAAAAGCATATTAAAATTTACTGACTGTGTATGGAATAGCCCGCAATTTGCCCCATTGTCTTTTAAGGAGTTCAGAGATTATTGGTTTATACTGTTTGCAGGCGTAGTGATTCTGGACGAACCATCCGGAAATGAACTGGACTTGACATTCAAAAATGCAGAAGAGTTAACCCTCGGTACATTCTACATTAAGCCGAACTACCCAGGACGATGCGGACATGTCTGTAATGGTGCCTTTTTAGTTTCAGATAATTGTCGCCGTCAAGGAGTCGGTAAGACTATGGGGTCCCAGTTCATTAAATGGGCGCCCAAGCTGGTACGTGTCTACTAGGGTCTTGATTGAAATATCAACGTCGATTATGAGCCTATCTAACTGTCTTATTTGTTCCAGGGTTATACTTCGTCAATATTTAACCTTGTATTTTCGACAAATATTGCATCTCAGAGAGTTTGGGACGGACTTGGATTTGAACAAGTTGGTCGCGTTAAAAATGCCGTTTGGGTCAAGGGCCACGAAGAGCCGGTGGATGCCATTATATATGGCTACCAGTTCTCCGACCAGTAATGACCATTATTGCATATCACGTCATTGGATGACCCTTGTCTTTTTTGTCTCTTTTTGTATTGTTTGGAATAGTTGGCCAAGGACCGGGCGACATTAGCCTCGGGGAAGAATAAGCCAGTTAATGCTTGACAGACATTTGCAAAGCGACTTCCCGGCCAATTGACATATTTATCTTCCTAAATTTTAATAAATCTGCATTACGTATATACTGTACCGTATGTACATACATACAGTACATACATACATTTGACCCTCTCATCGACGCGATTTTTCGGTCGAAATGAAATGGCCAAAACAAAACCCCTTGGGATATTCGGTCTGTTCCGTTATTAACTGGAGCTTTAAACTCTAAAATTTTGGGTTTGGCACAAGTTCCAAAAGTGACGTCTCGGAGGAATGGATGGTTTCGAACAATTGCTTGAGAAGGCTCACCTTCTTAACAAGTCCACTCAATCTTTCTATATATCAGGTTTATTTTGCTATTTCAGATGTAGAACGCAGTATATTCGACGAGTGCGACATAAATTCAGCTCGGATATAAGGAGCAGGAGGACCACGGTCACTTCTATCGCACGAGACACCATAATTAGGCTTTCGTACGAATGGATAACTCCTGGATTTTTTCCTGAATTCATAAGGTCATTCTTTCAGGGAACGCCCTAGTTGCGTCGTCATAACTATCATACATAAAGTCACCACGTATTGCAATCAATGAATAGATTGTATCGGTGTTAGTTCCGCGCTAGAGGCCATTTTGTGTGACAAACTATGCTCGACGGAGGGCTTTTTATGACAACATCGACCACCTTGGCCATCCAGGAAATATATTTTGTTGAGTCACTGCAAGGTATAAACTACTTATAAGACTTGACGCTTCTTGACGTCGAGTTGAATTCATCTTTCTTTGACCGTATTGGAAAAAACAGAAGCGCTGACCGAAATGTCACAGGGAGCACTACTTGCTGAAAAAAAGATGGACTCTTTGGAGGGGCTATCACCCAGCAATTCTCATAGCTCCAACGCATCGTTTTCGGAAATTCAGGACAACCCTGACGGAAGAGTGGGTGTAGATGACATACACGCCGATGCAAGGACCGAAAATGCAAGACAGGAATCTGGGTCTGGCGACGAAAAGAGTACCATACACGAGGTTGGATGGGACAACGATGATCCGCAAAACCCCATGAACTTGCCTCTTTTTCGAAAGTGGATGGCTACCATAATATGTAGCGTCGGAGCTCTTTGCGTGTAAGTTATCATACTCGTACGATAATTATTATTCGTTTTCTTCAGTCTAATCATTAGCAGTGCATTATCGAGTTCTATTTTTACAGCGGCCTATAAAGACTTGCAAGCTGAGTTCAACATCAAAGAAATCACAGCAATCACTGGCTTAACAGTCTTTGTTTTTGGCATGGGCGCGGGACCTATGGTGTACGCTCCATTGTCGGAGTTCTATGGCCGTCGTATCATTTACATCTTGTCGTTTTTCTTCTTTTTGGCATTTCAGTTCCCGGTGGCATTTGGTCAGAATATTGCGTCAATATTAATCAATAGACTTCTCTCTGGGTTGTCAGGCAGCGCTTTTATGTCTGTTGCAGGTGGAACAGTGAGTGACATGTTTCCGAAGTCGCAGCTTGGCATGCCCATGATGGTTTTCACGGCCGCTCCCTTCTTAGGCCCAAGTCTTGGGCCTCTGATTGGCAACTTTATTGTCCAAGCCCTGAGTTGGAGATGGATCTTTTACGTCACTATCATATGGACTTTCACCATGCTAGTGCTTATTGTCTTTTTCGTGCCTGAGACATACTCACCTGTTTTACTTCGTTGGAAAGCACAGAAATTGCGCAAATCGACGGGTAACTCTAGTTATTATGCTCCAATTGAGATGGACGACCGTTCTATTCTAGTGACTGTCTTGACAAGTATCAAGCGACCGTTCCAGCTCCTTTGTCTTGAATTCATGGTGTTTTTCCTTTGCCTTTACACCTCGGTACTTCTGGGTGTGATGTACCTCTTCTTCGAAGCCTACCCTCTCGTGTTCGCCAATAACCATAATTTCAAGGATCAATATGTTGGCCTCACTTTTCTTGGTCTACTTGTTGGAATACTTTTGGGAGTATCTTCCGAGCCTTACTGGAGGAACTTGTACACCAAGTTGTCGATCCGTAAAGGCGGGTCGAGACCGGAGTTCAGGCTTCCACAAGCGATGGTTGGCAGTTTGTTTGTTCCTACTGCAATGTTTTGGTTTGCATTTACGACATATAAAGGCGTGCCTTACATTGTTCCTATATTATCCGGCGTTCCATTTGGATTTGGCATTCTTTTGGTTTTTTCTGGCGTTTTTACATATCTTGTTGAGTGAGTTCGTCTCGGAGGCAATCAAGTTGTGCAACCTGTGCTAACGAGTATTAAATAGAGCATATCGGCCATATTCCGCCTCTGCACTTGCTGCGAATGGCTTTATGCGTAGCTCATTTGCTGCGGCGTTCCCGTTATTTTCCGTGCCGAGTAAGTAATATCCTGCTCTATTGTCAATATTCCGTAGACTAACTAACTCAATTTTCTAGTGTATAATAAGCTTGGGTATGCTTGGGCGTCTGCATTACTTGCATTTATAATTCTTGCCTGCGCGCCATTTCCGTTCCTCTTCTACAAATACGGTGAGAGTTTAAGGCGGCGTAGCAGATTTGCATGGACGAATTCGGATATAAAAGACGCAGTACACAGACAGGCTGATTCTGGGCAGGCGGATGCAGAAAAGTCTCCGCAAGAGCATAATAATAACTTGGTTTAGTTCAGTTGGTAATTGATTTGTTTCTTTTGTTTTGCCACTTGAGCTGTTTACAAGCCTCTTGTTCGCAAATAGAAGACGTTCTTGAGTCTTAGCATCTGTGGCATTTTGCAATTGGAGTGTATTGCCACAATATGCACCCAACGAATTGTCGATGTAGCCTTGTTCTGGCAACATGAAGTAACCGCGTGCCATTTTATTTTTCGCACAAATCCAGGCATATGATGTGTAGTGGCAAAATCTTGCAATTAGGGTTCGCATGTCCGATCGGTAGCTTTAGAACTGACAGTTGCTTTCGCCATCGATCGGGACGTGGAAGTTATTGCAAGATATCGAAGATGGTTGGCGATAGTTCAGGAGTGGTGGGCCTCCTTCCAGAACGTCAGCACGGGTCCAAGGGCATCTTGGGAGGCAGTTCATTGGTCGCATATAAAGTGGGCTTGTAGTGCGGCGTTTAACAAGTGTTCCGTTGAATGTGTCTTTGTTGATACAGTTGAAATGTAATAGCTTTGAGACATAGATGCCTGTTTTGAATAGTCCAATGGTCAAGTTGGGGGTGTCAGCCAATTAGAGCTCTGAATCCCCGGCGAGAGACCAGATTCTAAACTAAAGAATGTCACTAAATGACAACATAAACAAAAGCCGTGGCAGATCGACGGTTCTATGTTCTCGAAAAAGAAGAGCCCCAATGAATGTAGCGGATTCATGGAATAGTTACATCGCTTCGCGAGTGATTAATTTTAAAGTTCAATGGGTTATTTAAGTGGCAACGGTGTTGGTGTCATGCACTCAAACCAAAATCGGGCACAGCACTGAAGTTGTCATGTGCCAAACTGGCAACAAACGCTACCAAATTGTACTCCAAATTGTTGCTTAGTGTCATTTGCGCCAGTTCTAAAAACATTGACAAGGGAAGGAATATCAAAGAATCATATGCCACCGAATATTGACTTGATATCTGCAGTAAGTATCATAATAGCTCGCTTAGACGCAAGGCTGTTAGTCCACTGTGCGGAGAATTTCCATTTGACCGTTTTGTGCTTGGCAAGCGTGGCAAAGCGCTCCCTGCACTAGTGGCCACACGCCCAAACTCTAAATGGATGTAAACATTTTCGGTAGATAATGGATCCGAATATTTCTCCGTGTGGACAGTGCACTTTTGGAGTCCGTGGGTCGAAGTATAAAAACGTTCGTCCACCTGTCGGTGGCATATATAAACGGACGCAATTCTTCCGAGGAATTCAATGCTCATTTCTCTAAATTGTTTTCAATACTCCACTCGTCTGGTGGTGCAGCCTTGAAAGCAATACGATCAACCAGTCGACAATATGCCACATTCCAAAAGCAAGTCTCGAAGCTCCTACGGTGTTCGCCGACGCGTCGACAAAGAGCCTCGATCTCGATCAGGTATATTTTCACACCTGTGCAGTTTAGTAGGGGAATCGTCTAACTCTCTACTTGTCTGAAGGATGTTTGACCTGTCGAGCGCGCCATAAGCGTTGCGATCAACGTGCCCCTACATGCAGAACCTGCGAAAGACTGCAACTCCGATGTGCAGGTTACACTTCCGTCCTGCGATGGCCTGATAGATTAATGCAGTCGGCCACAATTCCGGACACTTCATACACCCGCCTCATATACATCAGCTTTAGCAGTGACGACTTCGCCAATCATGGCGACGAGGTCGAAGAGCTGATGGAACAGTACGCACCTCTTGACGTGTGCCACAACGACGTTCAGCTCCAACATGGACTCTCTTCGAACCTCAATATTTGCGACAGTGTGCCCACAGGCTTGTCATCAGCTATCATTAAGGAGGAAGAAAGCGATATCTCACCTGCATCGAGTTTCGAAATTTCCCCTGTGAACAATTCGTCATGTTACGTCGACGGCAGTTGCCCATCACCTTACGTGGCGCCATACTTTTATAGCTCACATTCACATTATGTACCCCCGGCTCCATGTATACTTCCGTCCTACTCTGGTGCCAGAGGCTCCTTTGATTGGAAGATGGTTCCAGAAATATTTGAGGGGACACAAGTACCGTTTGGTACAGCTGGGTACCTCTCCGAGCCTCTGCTTGGAGGAGTTTTTTAATTTACGTTTTGTTGGCTTTGGGCGGGGGTGTTTGGGATCGGAATCGTGGGAACGGCCTACTATTGGAGTAAAATTATGGTTACCGAGGTTTTTAAATGTTCTCGGAGCTTTTTTAAGAGGGCGTCAGTCAATCTGTATGTCCGTTAAACTTGTAAATAAATTGATAGACCTTTTCTTCTTTCTTTTCTTTGTCTATTTCTTGTTTTTACATCCATTCGAGCAAATTAGTTGAGATGGCTGCATGCTGCCTGAGCATTCTGGAGGCGGATATATTCCCGACTCTTCTTGTTGCTAAAAGTTAATCTGAGGCGAATCTTAACTTCTTTGTTAGCGGAAGAGAAACTGGGCCCACCGTTGAATTTGATGGAACCTTAAGTAGTGCGGCTATGTGTAAGCCAATAGCAGCTACATGCACCAACTCAATTGCAGCACATCCCGAATTGAGTTCATAATTCTGTTTCAGGTTCTCCAGGTGAAGATATTGCAGTTCGCTATGCTCAGGAGAAAACAGCTGCCGCATGATGCCCAAGTTGAGGTCAACCTGGTGCATTGCGTCATAAAGTATGGTTCTAAACAATTCAGTTGAAAGAACGCTCTTGTGGGCTCCTTTTCGCGTCTGCAATGTTTCCAACTGAGTAGAGGACGTTGACATGAGAGCGATTACACAGTTGAGATGGCTCGTTGTGGTTATTGCTTCGAGAACTAGTAAGCCATTTCTGACAAGTTCTCTGCATATGTTGTAAAATTGACAAAGTTGGCACAAAGTTTGCACGCCCTCTTCGAGTCGCTACGATCGAGACAAGAATCTCTCGGATTATAGGATAGGTAAAACCCTTGCCAATGATTCACTAACCTATTCTGCCGAAGCTTGAAAAACAAGGAGTCCTCCAAACCATTGCATGCAATGAAGCGTCTTCTGCAGTTGTCGAAAAGCGATCATCCATGTAGCAGTTAAATGCTGCTTAACTTGCATTTTTGACCCACGACCACCGCCGATGCTATTTAAGTTAAATGTTCGTAAACAATCGCTTTTGATAGTAAACCCCTCATGAAGTATTGGACGAATACATAGTATGTGGTGCACTTAAATTAGTGGAGATTTCTCTTTCAATTGTTTGGTATCTTTGCCTTGTTCTCAGTCCAGTGTGTTCTCGGTCCAGTGGACCTAGTCCACAAGCTCCGTAATGGTATTTGTCAGGAGTTATTGATTAATTCCCAAATTCTGGTATTATCTTCTTGTCAGCATTAGTTTCTCATTTTTCGCCTGCAATTACTCAATAACTTCGGGTCTCCGCAGTCAATTTTAATGCCACGGCCCGTACAGCTTCAGTCATCACGTGACATGAATAGATTGGGCAATGCAATTGCAAAATGTGACAATGTTGAGTCTTGTTGCTCGAAAGACTTTATAGACAATGCCGCGTCAGAATTTATTCGCAATCAATAGAATTTTTTTTCCGACCTGTGATGTGGCAATGCTGTGCAGTTTAATAATTAACTATCTCCTGCGTTCAGGTAATCGCTCCTCTCTAAACAGTAAAACCCAAAAGAACAACCCATGCGTGGCTTTGTGTAATTCCGCTGCTTGCGAGCAAGTCATCCATAAAATATCCTTTGCTATTCAGATATCCACCGACACGGATGACTACTCGACCAAAAAAAGAAAATCGCGGATGCCAGGAACATCTGCGCCGTAGTTGTCGTCGACATTTCACTGGCCGGATATCATTTCACAGACTATCACCAGTAGTACCGAAGGTGAAAGTCATAATAGCACACGCTATGTTGTCGAAACAGGACTCGAATTAATTTAGCAACTCTGACGATTGATTGTCTGCCTACCATGGTGGCAATCAGGTAAGTAAACTGGACACAGGTCCATCGCTTTCACCATTCCCTGCGTCGCCTAAAGAATATCACGATCAACTCCTACTTCCTCATTGGCATAGGCGGATGCTATACCTGGCTCTGATCCAACTTCAGCGGGTGCCTCGCTCTTGACAGGACCGTGGTGCGATGAGGCCAAACATTGGACGGGTGGCTATATCCACAACCTTAAAAGAAACCCCTGGTTCTGGCTGCATAAGGACTTCCTTAGCGTCGGTCTATAGAAATCCGGCATTCATTATTAGTCTTGCATCAGACAGCAATACTTATCAGTTCTAATTTCATTTATACTGCCTTTCGACAAGGACAGCAACATAGGCATACAACTAGAGCGAGAACTATGACGGGCCCAATCAAGATAACGACGAAAGACGAAGTGGAGGCGTTTCTTGAGAAGTACGACGACTTTCTGTTTGACTGTGACGGTCAGTTTTCACTCTGTTATCGGCTGGTGGATAGCAAATAAGCGGCGAATTTATACTGACTTGATGCAGGTGTGCTGTGGCAGGGCAACACATTGTTGCCTTACGTGATAGAGACGCTGGATTTGCTTCGGTCTCGTGGTATGTATCCACTTGTTCAAGCTTGGACAGTAATAATCTAATACGGGCTTCTGCAAAGGCAAACGACTTATATTTGTGACAAACAATTCCACAAAATCGCGGAAGGCTTATACCAAAAAGTTCGCTAAACTAGGTATCACCGTGACGGCGGAGGAGATCTTTGGGTCTGCATACTCATCCGCCATCTATCTCAAAAAGGTTGTCAAGTTTCCTGCAGATAAAAAGGTCCTTGTACTCGGTGAGTCGGGAATTGAGGAGGAGCTTGACAATGAGGGTATAAGATATGTCGGCGGGACGGACGAGAGCTTGAGGCGCCCTATATCTGATGAAGACTACGACACTATTGCGGCGGATCCGGAAATTGGATGCGTACTTTGCGGTCTGGATTTGCACATAAACTATCTGAAGCTCGCACACGCCCTGGTGAACCTACAAGTGCCGGAGACGTTGTTCCTGGCGACCAACATTGACTCCACCTACCCCACGCACGGAAAGCTCTTACCTGGCGCAGGTACAATTTCGGCTCCGCTCATCCTAGCGTCCAAGCGCCAACCCATTGCACTAGGGAAGCCTTCACAGGCAATGATGGACTGCATCAAGGCAAAATTCGAGTTTACACCTGAGCGCGCTTGCATGGTCGGTGATCGGATTGATACCGACATGCGCTTCGGCATCGAGGGTGGGCTTGGTACTTTGTTTGTTTTGACGGGAGTGAATACCGAGAGTGAAATTCTCGCTGATAGCCTGCAGACGGTGCCCAATAATTACCTGGATAAACTGGGTGATATTTACCAGATTTTGTCCGCCGGTGCCGAATAAATTACCTGCATGTATTACGCGATATTACGAGGTTTTGTGGATTTTTCTTTGGTTGAATAGATAATCGAACGAAAAGCAAGTCGCGGGCAAGCTGGTTTTGGTCGCATTTTCTTGGTTGTTTGATTTGACTGTGCGTTTATAGACGATACAAATAGATTTTATTTTTACATTATCTTGACATTTTGTTTCCAACTACTTTTAGCTACTCCTCTTACGCATCAGTAACGCAGCCGCGGCTGGCATCGGTGACATTCTTGGCATACTTGAAAAGCGTGCCCCGAGTATACCTCAGCGGTGGGGCCACGAAATTCTTTTTCCGTTCGGCGATCACCTCATCGGAAACAAGCCAGTCAATCACCTTGCGTTCCGAGTCAATCACAATTTCGTCGCCATCCTCGACCAACGCAATTGGTCCACCGTCCTGAGCCTCCGGAACAATGTGTCCGATCAAAAATCCATGCGAGCCGCCGCTGAAGCGACCGTCGGTAAGAAGTGCAACATCCTTGCCGAGACCCGCGCCCATGAGTGCGCTAGAAGGCTTGAGCATTTCAGGCATGCCGGGACCACCTCTGGGACCCTATTATAGAAAGTAATTAGCATGACATCACAGGAACAATCAAAGCTAATCACTCACCTCGTATCGGATGATGACAACAGTCTTCTCTCCCTTCTTAATTTCCCCGTTCTCAAGGGCCTTGACAAAAGACTCCTCTTCATTGAAAACGCGAGCCTTGCCCTTGAAAATGGTACCCTCCTTGCCTGTGATCTTACCAACCGATCCTCCTGGTGCGAGGTTGCCCCTGAGAATTTGGAGATGCCCAGTCTGCAAATTTTATACCGCATGTTAGCCTCCCTCTCATGACACTCGATTGGACAAGGAACACATACCTTCTTGATAGGGTCGCCGAATGGCTTGAAAATCTTCTGATCTTTGGGAAGATCCGGGAACTTCGCGACGTTCTCAGCCAGCGTCTTTCCAGTGACCGTAATCGTGCTGCCGTCAATAACACCCTGATTGATCAAAAACTTGATAACAGCTATGTAAACCTGTCAGCAGAGATCAGGAGGCGGGCTAAGTTGAGTAAAGAAGTAACGTACCAGGAGTACCGCCCAGTGCTAGCAAATCAGCCATGACATACTTGCCACTAGGCTTGAAGTCCGCAAGCATCGGTGTTCGGTCGCTGACAGCTTGGAAATCGTCAATTGTGAGCTTAATGCCGACGGAGTGAGCGATGGCGATCAAGTGCAGAACTGCGTTGGTAGATCCTCCGGTGATGGTAACGTAAACCATTGCGTTCTCAAAGGCCTGGCGAGTCATGATATCGCGGGGACGGATGTCAAGACTGACAAGGTTCTTGATTGCTTCTCCAACGTCGATGCATTCTTGCTTTTTCTCGGGGCTCTCGGCCGGATACGACGATGAACCGGGAAGTGTCATTCCCATTGTTTCAGCTGCTGAGGCCATGGTATTGGCCGTGTACATACCGCCACATGCACCTGCGCCAGGGCACGCGTGTCGAATGATGTCCTTGCGAGTCGGCTCATCGATCGTCTTCGCAATGTACTGACCGTATGCTTGGAAAGCCGAAATGACGTCAATATCAACATCAGGCATGCACGACGCACGGCCAGGCGCAATTGTACCACCGTAAACCATAATAGAAGGGCGGTTCACGCGGCCCATAGCCATAAGAACGCCAGGCATGTTCTTGTCACATCCAGGGATGGAGATGTTGGCGTCGTAATGCTGGCCAAACATGACGGTCTCAATGGAATCAGCGATGAGATCGCGCGACTGAAGCGAATAGCGCATGCCATCTGTGCCCATGGAGATACCGTCGCTCACACCGATCGTGTTGAATTGTAAACCCTTGAGTCCAGCCTTATCGACGCCTTCCTTGATGCGGAAGTTGAGGTCGAGAAGATGCATGTTACAGGGATTTCCCGAGTACCAGACACTAATAGTACAAAATAAATCAGACGGAGCTCACATTACTCCACTTGCACAGACAATTACTCACCTGGAAATACCAACTTGTCCCTTCGAGAAGTCCTCGTCCTTGAATCCAGTAGCGTATACTTAGACAGACAATCAGCCTTCCGCTACACTTTCACCTCCTCCACAAAAACCACAAGTTCTAATCATACGCATGGCTTGTGATGCTCCCTGCGACTTCGGGAGTGTAATTTCCGAACTGTACTTGTTAAATGCATTGGAGCTCTTCTCCTCCTCTTCGGCCCGGACGTTCCGTGACGAGCTGAAATGACGCGGTGAATGGCCCGAAACTGCGTATCTACCGGCAAGGGTCCGACAGAGCGGAATAGCAGACAGTCTTGAAGACAACATTCTCGCGCTGGTTTGGCTGAGGCGTAGGCTGGGGCGGTAGATAACGAAGATCAAGAACCCCGAGAGGAATCTGTCAGAGTCATAGGAAAATCAAAAAAATTTGAGTTGGGAGTAGTTGGTTGCAGTGGCCCTTGCCGGTTTGCCGAATTGCTATGTAGGAACTAAACTGGTTCGAACAGTCCCCACAAACCAACTCTACCTTTTGGCCTCTCAGCACAAAGCCATATCCAATCCAAAGTAGCAAGGACATACATCATGGCCCGCCATTCAAAGCGCAAGTAAGCATGTTCCACACTTGTGTATGGTTATTTGCATTTCCACTCATTTATTCACTATTCTACCAGCACAGCGTCGCCATTTTTCACGGCCTACGAGCGCTCTCTGCTCAAGCACTATGGGCGGCAGTCGCAGCGCCTAACGAGCGATTCATTTCGGCAGTTCGACTCATGTCATCTCTGTCTCATGTCCGCGCGCGACCCCGTCGCCTGCCCGGATAAAGGACACATTTTCTGCCGGGAGTGCATTATGAACAACCTTCTAGCGCAACGACAGGAGATCAAGAAATTGAACGAAGTGATCGAAGCGCGCAGACAAGAGGCTTTGCGGATTAAGGCCATCGAGGACGAGCAAGAGCGCGAGAGGAGAATCTTTGAATTTGAGAATCTGCAGTCCGGATTAGATAGAAATGCCAGTATGTCTAGTGGCAAGCGCAAACGAGAGTATGATGGCAACAATGACAACGACAACAACGAGGACGTCAGCAGGAAGAAACTCGCATCGTTCTGGATCCCGTCAATGACTCCCGCGATCGCGGATAGCCAATTATCCCAGCAAGATGTCCCGAAGTTGAACCCGATATGTCCCGCGTCTGATCTGGATGACTCGCACCACATCTCTCTAAAGACTCTCGTCACCGTCAATTTCCAGGACCCGCCTGTCGCGTCGTCTGCACAGAAAAATCAACAGCGGATATGTCCATCCTGCGATAAAGTCTTCGGCTCTGTTCTTGACGCGTATCGTATGTGTTGAATTTGCCATCCATTCAATCTCATCCTCGTTTTCTAACTTGATCCAGTCGCCAAACCATGCGGTCACGTCATTTGCAAGCACTGCTACGAAAAAGTAATGAAACCGCTACATGCGGGTGAAAAGTTGCTCTGTTACACATGCCAAGAAGACTTATCCCCTCCTCCGGTCTCTGCCTCGATGTCAAAATCAAAGTCTAAACAAAAACCTAAGGATATCGGCTTGTTATACCTGCCGCGCGACGGAACAGGATTCTCCAGTGGCGGAAGAGCAGTAGTGGAGAAAGCTGGCGTCGCTTTCCAGGCTTGAAATTTTGTATTATACATTCACATTATCCTATTTCAGTCCACTCCCCATTGAGTGGTCATGCATATATCCCATGGAGTTAAATGTTGTCGGCGATGTTCAATGTCGCAAATGCGTCATCCACTTTACCCACCAACTCTTGTAATGAGATTTTTGTCCGGCTAATAATTTTCGCCCTTCCAGGCTGTTAGTTTGCGGTCGAGCCTTCAATATGCTGCAGTAACTTACTCATTTTCCATCATCTCCCTCAGCTTGTCGATCTTATCGTGGCGCAGTCCAGTTACAAGGACAACTTTGTCCCGGGCCTCCTTCTCTTGCCCTACATCTGATAATAGTGACAGTAACTTCTCCGCCTGTCCCACGCCCTATTGAAAGCTGTTAGTACATGGAAAAAGAACCCTCAAATTTGCGGTGGCACTATAGGCCAGGAAAACTTACCGATCGCTCCCTCGAGCTAAAGCCCCGATTATCCTGTACTTTTGAACGCACGCGCTGAAGCTCTTGTATCCATTTCTTCTCTGCCTCGCTAAGAGGCAAAGATTGCGTCTCAATTAATCGTACCTGCAACTTTTCTGCGCGTTCTCTAAGTGACTGTTGCCGGTCAAGAGCCCTTGCGACATTTGCAGTGATCTCAGTATGCTCCGACTTTGAGGTCCGATTTCGTATTTCCGCTAGTTTACGCAGTTGTCTGTGTAGTTCCGTTCTTTGCTCCATTATCCTGAGTACATTTATTAGATGAAGAAGCACGACATGTAGCAACGGACAATGGCACAAACTCACCTTCGTTGAATTTTAAATCCTGCCTTGTTTACCACCTCGATTTCGGCTCTTAAGGTCTCGACAGCCTTACCTAAATATTGCAACGATTCCTCGGACACCATTACTGGTTCCGTAAAACTGAAACCCGCCAGCGCCTTCGTGCGAGCCAATTTATCTTGCACGCCACTGCCTGCTGCAAGAGCTTTCAAGTCCACGTCCATGGGCGTCATCAACGTCCGGTAAGAAATCATGTTTGTCGTGTCAGGTTGCTGGACACTGAGACGTTGGGCTATGTTTTCTGTTTGAACCGATTCCATGATCTTTGCGGCGTCGCTTTCGGTTGCAAGAATCTTGATGCTGGCTTGACTTAATGTTATTAGAACTTCGCCGGTAAATGCGTCATGTAAAATCGCGGCGCCTAAAAGTCTATCACTTGTCCTATTACCGAAGTCAGAGTCATTCACAAGCCCCACTACTCAGGTCGAAAAACATACGACGTTGACTGAAATATGTTCGATATCTCGGTCTTTGGCGGATAGTCCAAAAACTGTTGAATGGCTGAGTCTTTACCGTTTTCAAGTATCTGACTCAGCTTTTTCTTCGCGGTTCTAAACTCGAGCTGAATTAATCGGAATTTGTTGGCAACGAGAATATAGTCCTCGCTCTTGGTATCAATAAACCAAAAAGGCAATATTTCTGCTGTCAGATTGCGGCGAAACGACAAACTCTCCAATAGAAACATCGTCTCCGCCTCATGGTACATCTCTTCTCCATCATTAGTCTCGGCGAAGGCTTCGTACAGTGGGGATTCCCAGAGCGCTTTGATCGGTGTCTCTTGCAAATATATATTCACACGACCGGTCTCAAAGGTAACGGCAAAGAGTGCCATACCATGCGCCTCGATACATATGATGTCCGTCGCATTTCCCACGTCGTACAGCACTTTTGGGAAAGGTTGCAGTAAAATCGGTCCTTGCAATTTGGTCTGGTATCTGGTCAAGTCCGGCCGCTCGAACACACAGAGGTCGGTTACGTCGCCGTATTTATTAGCACGTGGTGTCAAGCCGGCAGCCTTCGTCACGTCGTTCGCTTGAAGAGAAATATCTGCTACCCAGCTGAATTGCTGGCGGCGTGTAAACCGCTCTATTTTAGGAACGTCTGCGGATTCAGCTTCGCGGTCCTCTGCGGCAGCCCATTCTAGCATGTCTTGCACCAGGTCACGGTCCATACAACTACCGTTTGTCAGACACATCTCTCCTCGGAGTAAAGCAAAGTATTACTCACCATTGCCGCGGAATGAAGGGATTCAGGACATATATGTCGCCATCTTTCATTACCACATACAACGCTAACTGTCCTAGACCCTGACCTGAAATACCAAAACACATCGACACAGGCTCGAGATCCGATGTCGCTGTAATGCCATACGAGATCTCATTCGACAAACCTGCCGGTGAAAAATCATATATTTGCTCTGGTTCTTCGTAGCTGAATGTTACATCGAATAGCCTAAAAAACGGATTAGACGATTAGTCATGCTTTCGTATAGTGTATCATACAGAGTGCTTCGAACCGTAATATGCCGTCAGAAGAGAGAACGAGAAGGCAGGAATCCTTCTTAGACAATGGGTGCCATAACGTTTTCAATAACACGAGACCGGCACCCAGTACATTCTCTCCAACGCGTCGGTATCTAATATCAGCTTGGTTAGTATTACTTGATATATCAAAAGTCCCGTTGTCTGTGTAGAGCATGCCTAACGTGTAGCCGCGTTTCCGATCTTTGGGAAAATCCGACAAAGGGCAACGAGCAAACGATAATCTGGCGGTCGCCCACGATCGCCATATACGTTCCGCTTTGGTTGATCTGCAATCTTCGGATCTCAAAGTCCAGGCCCGCAATATCTAAAGTCTGTAAATCGCAATGAGCACCATTCGCAACGCACTAGGAAAAGAGAAGACATAATGTAGACAACCTTGTAGTATCGCAAATTGCTCGCGGAGTCAAGAATACTCCCATTATCTGCACAGCAAATCTGTCTGCCATTGGCAATGAATAATTCGGTGCCGCGTACGGCTACAATGTCGCGAATGCCGGGATCTTGAACGGTTGTGAAGTTGTTGTTGACATGTCGTTCAAACAGACTTCTTCCATATGTCCCTTCGGAAACCTCACTCAGGTCAGTAAATATCGGGTGGCTGGATATGGCACTTTGGAGTTTCGCATTCTTAATAAATGACATTTGTTTGGCTTCTGGCAAACCACTGCCGTGCATGAGAAGGCTGGGAGGGTGAATCTTGGGATCTATCTGTCAACGCGATGGTTTTTTTGTGTTAATGTTTTTATGGGATCAAGACGCGACTTCAAACTTCCTCTCGAAACTTGCACCGCACAGAGCATGCCACACGCTCGATGATCCAGAACGACAGACTACAGTGAATCATAAGCTGCTCTCGGAGAGCTTGCTGCGCGGAACGGCATTGCTCGACAACGAAGGGTTGGTACATCGTCTTCGACTCCGAATGCTCGAAGCTGTTGCGGTTCCAATTCAAGGGATTCTTTAATCATGACAAAAGTACATATCAATGTTACTGGCGAGAATTGCTCAGTAATTGCGGCAAGCTCTGAGTGACGCTTGTCCTTTAATATCAAAAAGCGACAACCAACGGTTGATGTGGTCGATATCGCCGTCTCACTGGTTTCTGCTCTCGAACGGGAAGATTCAGATTTCCGTTTGACGAGACGTGTAATTTCAAAGTAAGAGGAACGCATGCCTTATTGATTATGAATGTCTTGAAATTCACGGGCGCTATATCCTAATATATTGAGTCTGATATCCTACCCTCTTTCGTTGGGTCTGCTGCAGACAATGCGTAGATAGGCATATATTATAGGCTCAACATCTTCAACATTTCATGATGATTTAAACCAGAACTAGAACCACATAATATGGAGACTATATTGTACAATACGATTCTAAAACTTTTATCGTAAACCCGGAGAACTCCCGAACAAGTCAAAACCCAAATAATTAAAACACAAAGAAGTTCAAGGCTTGCGAGGCGGCGGAACGGCCTCTTCGCGTGGAACAATATCAATCAAAAAATCAAACATGTCGGACTTTTGCAGAGCATTCGCAATATCCGAACGCTGCAATGTCCGCCGCTTGTTTTCTTCGGCGTGAATCCAAGCGCGCATGGTGAGTTCGGTTATGAAAATATCGCAGCCCTTGGCAAAAAGAATCGGAGCCTCCGCAGAAATCATCTTCACGTCTTCGTCAGCCTTCATTACTTTCTATAGGACCAAAAGCAGGTTAGTAACTTGGTACAACAGTAAACAAGCGATTGCTGAGACCTTTATCCGCGCCAGAGGCAATTGGTGAATCTTAAATTCATGCTCGTCACGTTCGATGTTGTTGATAGTCTCTTGCCAGTAGGACATCATGATGTTTTTGTACTGGCCCGTCAAGCCCTGCGCGACATTCGCAAACGCGCCTCCGACAAACGTCTGCGCCGGAGCACCGCCAGACGCGGCAACAGCGGCCGCAGCACCGTAGTGGCCGCCCGAGCCTAGCAAGCGGTCATACTGAATTTGATGATGCTGGTGCTGAATCTCTTGGGAAGGATCTTCGTCCGGGGAGGGCTCGTCAGGGTTCTGAGGGTCAGAGTACATCCTGTTTGGTGGTTGTTGAATGTTGAAGTGCTGATGAAGTCCTTGAGAAGTGCTTGGGAGATTGAGGACAAACCGAGCGTGTCGTTTGCCGCGGAAGTTACGGCATAACCGTCGCTTTCTCTGGTGCAATTATTTTGTCCCTGAAATATTTTTTTTTTCACTCCGTTGTTTTCTCTCTACCCCCGTTTCTATTCCAATTGTCGTCAGAAATTGGTTTGATCCGAACTGTCATAGACATGCCAAAAAGCAGTCGGAGCCCGACTGGCATTGGAGAGCCGTCCGAACAGGATAAGTCTGTTATTATCACAGACGCTGACTTTCGTGAGGCCGCGAATGCTTCCTTGAACAATGAAGAGACGGCTGTTCTACGAAGGTATTTTGCTTTCAACGAGAAGATTCGAGATTACGCCGTATTGACACGCGTTTATTTAGGCTACCGAAGCTTGTGGTGCCGTCGTCTGGCGAATATCTCTCGAAAGAATCTGGCGTGGTGAAGCTGAACACGAAAGCTATCACTCAAGCTTCGGCGTCGACCTCTCTCTTCAAGAACGACAAGCCTCGACCAATATATGATCTCGCACAGGCTAAGAAAGAAGCTCTATTGGTATGTGTATTTTTAGTTTTTTTCTATGCGGACAATAGGCTGCTTGAATGATGAGAACTACGCTGTATGATGTTCAGTGGATCTACCGTTCACTGGGCGTTTTTGCATGATTCATAAACAATTTTGTCATAGTTACCCTGACTCTTGCAGCAATTCCGCATGTTGGTTGTTTTTAATCTCAACGTTTGACTGACTTTTGGTATAATAGAGTAAGGATTCTACCGCGGGCGACAAGTGGTTCAACATGCCAAAGACCGAAATAACGCCCTCCATCAAGCGAGACTTGCAACTACTCAAGCTCCGAAACGTGTTGGATCCAAAGCGCCATTACAGACGAGCAGACAGCAAAGAGTTGCCGAAATACTTCCAAACCGGAACAATTGTGGAGGGTCCTACAGAGTTCTTTTCGAGTCGGCTGACAAAGAAGGAGCGGAAGCAAACTTTGGCCGATGAAATTCTTGCGGACCAGAAGTCGAAGAATTATTTCAAGCGAAAGTATGATGAGATCCAGGCAGTAAAGACGTCGGGTGGAAAGAAGCATTATAAGAAGGTTAAAAAGCATAGGGGCAGGGGATATTAGGAGTTATAACTTTGGTTTGGGTAATTTGTACAGTACATACATTAGTGGGTTTTGTTATTTTATTTTGCATGAACAGCGACTATCATTCTACTAGTATCTTCTTGAACACCGAGCCCCATGTTTCTTCCGTCTCTGGCGGAAGCGTGATCTGGTATGGAAAGGGGTTACCTTCAACTGAAGTGATCGAGGGTATGTGGTCCTTGTTGTCATTGACAAAGTCGATCATGGAAAGGAATATTGTCTGGAGCTGATTCTCAATTGCACGAGTGAGTTTCGCGCGATCAGCGTCGTTGCGAGGCGTGACGGACGAGAGCTTGATGGTCCACTGCTCCCAACAGACTTCTTCTTCAGACTTTGAGAACCACGCCTTCCGTGTCTTTTTTTCGTAGAAGCTGACCGCGATTTGTGCATGCTTGACGTTTGTCTGCGGTGCGAGATTGAGAGATGCGAGTGAAAGCGCGGGTATGGAAAATAGACGCTGTTGTTGTTGATGCTGTTGCTGTTGCTGTTGTTGTGTGACGTCAGATGGGGGAGACATGTCCTGCTGTTGCTGCTGCTGATGGAGTGCAGCGGCAGCAGTACCAGAGGCCGAGGCAGTCGATGAGGCCGCACCGCCGCTGCTGCCGGAAACATCGGCGAGCAAGTCGTTGTCACTGTTATTCTCGGACGACCAGCCGCTGGAGAGGTATGTAAACGAGTCTGAGTTCGCGGACTGCTGAGCTGTGCGGCGGCCCTGCGACTGTTGCTGCTGCTGTGGCTGCTGCTGGCTCAGCGCGGAGGACGTGTCAAGCATCGCGCTCAGTCGCGACAGCTTCTCGGCTATGAGTGCATCAAGCGCAGGGTCGTCGACCGAAGGGTATGTTATGTCGAGGACCTCTTGCTGCGGCGAGATCGGGCGGATGACGCCGAACAGTCTGTGGAAGAAGATTGTGGATATGATGGCTGTGGGCCAATGAGCATGACATACATTGTGGCCATCGAAAGCAAGCGCGCGGGATCAGACTAACCTTTGAGGACTTCTCGGAGCAGCAGACGGTCAAATGCGATCTCAACTGTGACGAGGAACATGGCGAGACGCAGAAGCCAGCGCAAAAGACGACAGCGCGACGGCACAAGGCAGGCAAGACGACGAAAGCGACCACTTTTGGACTTGACGAGTTGCCAGATTGAGTAAAACGCCCAATTCACTTAGCGAGAGGCGCCAGCCACCGCCACACCC
>JAKTPS010000013.1:0-157603 GCA_030556275.1 Lipomyces sp. NRRL Y-27488 | reverse complement strand
GAAATGTGGTATTTGATGAAACCAAATTTTACAAAGACAGACATGACACAAATAGCGATGAAGGATATACATAGTACGTATTCGCTGTGCGCGTACTGTGCGGCTGACATCTGTCCGCCATAGTAAACCTGACATGTCCGCATTACCTGCCATGTGGCTGTGGCAAAAGTGCCGGGTAACCCCAGCTGCCATAGTTAGCACCGCCCTCATCGTGGTTACCCGGCCCTACGGGCAAACTCTCTGGCAAACTCTGCCGCCTTCCCTTCTTTGGTTAGGTAAATGGCCCGGCCCCTGAAAAGCGATGAGATGTCGATGTTGGCGCGCCTCCTGAACGCGATTTCCTTGTTTGTTTCAGCATGGCACCTGAAGATATTGCCAATTTAATGACTGAATAGAAGGCAAAGAAGGAATAAAAGCTATATTTGTGGTTGCGCGTTTAGTTTAGAGAAAGAAAAGAGAAAGAAAGATACAGAGATGTTGATGGTTGGCGCGCCTCCTGAACGTGATTTCCCTGTTTGTTCTCACCATGTCACCTGAATATATTGCCAATTTAATAAATATAAAACTAAATAAAAAGCAAAGAAAGAATAGAAGCTATAT
This sequence comes from Lipomyces sp. NRRL Y-27488, assembly GCA_030556275.1. Taxonomy (NCBI): domain Eukaryota; kingdom Fungi; phylum Ascomycota; class Lipomycetes; order Lipomycetales; family Lipomycetaceae; genus Lipomyces; species Lipomyces sp. NRRL Y-27488. The sequence continues at coordinate 157,003 of JAKTPS010000013.1, read as the reverse complement.
TTGTGGTTGCGTGTTTACGTTAGAGAAAGGAAAGAGAAAGAAAGATACAAAATTAGTGTCAGTTAACTGGTCAAAAGATGCTCCCTCAACTTGTTCAAAGTCATGCCACCCGCGGCCCGCACATTCTCAATTTCGGCAACCGCGATAAGCTCCGGAGTTCCCTGGTCGATCCTCTTTGTGATTGCTTCAATTATCACCTTCCGGCGTAGGTAAAACTTGCGTTCCTTGTCCGTGTTGCGCCAGGTTGTGCCATAAGAGCCATCCATGAGTGTGACTGAAGGCCGGCCATCAATGCCTTGCATCCACTCTCGCCAGGCCTCGTCAACCGTTGTCAGCGCCCGGCTCATTTCAAACGCAATTGTCGGCGCGTGCTGGCGAGCATTATTGACAGAAGCCATTGGCATAATTGGTGCCATTGTCATTGTCGGAGCGGCAGGAGGATCACGCAAATTCTGTGTCAGAACGGGCATGGCAAATGCTGCAGGCGCCGCTGCAGGGCCTGGTTGCCGGTTGGCAGGCACGAGCTGGAATAGCGGTGCCTCCTGCGTCTGCTGGGCATCGAACCGGTTGGCCAGTGCCGTAACGCCATTCAGAAGTGCTGCCAGGTCGCGCCTCGTGCTGTCATGCATGATCTCGGCGCGCTGGTGCATGATCTCTGTGCGCTGCTCGAGACGCTGCATTCGCTCATTGAGTTGCTCGCCCTGGAGCGTGAGCTGCTCTTGAAATTGAGCACTGTCGGCAGCTTGTCGACTGGAAATAGTCTCGACAACGCGGACCATCTCCGGCATTGTCTCCAGTAGTCGCACGGCCAGTGGTGCGTGGTCTGCCGCATCATGGGCACCGCACACACGCCTGGCGAAGTCGTCATACTCAGCGCAACGAAAAATCTCATGCCTAAACAACGGAAGTTCAGGAAAGTCGCGCCTGAGGATGGCAGTGTCTTGCAAGATCACTGTCCTCATTTCCCTCAGGACTTGAAGAAAATTGTGCGCAGCACTGTCGACCTGCATGCTTTCATCCCCGCCGGACACTCTGGTCAGCCATTCTTCGACCTGTCCAAAGATGCGCAGCTTGAGACTGTCGGGCGGCTCGACTGTCGCGCGCGCGAGATAGTACGTTCCGACATCAGCACGGAATCCTGCCTGGATCCTTGCCGCGTCTGTAGGAACTGAAGTGAGGTATGAGCTATTCAGCGGATCACTCCGCCAATTGCCCTTGCGCTGGATAGCATTGTCATTTGCACCAGCAAGTGAGAGCATGCGCGCTCCTGATCCACGATTGTGTGTCTTTGCACGAGACACGATCTTTGAGATCTTGAAAACTCGTCTGACGGCATCGCAGTGTGCCGAGGATGACATTTCCTGCGTGCGCTTTTGTCTGCTTGAGAGTATGAGCTTGATATCATACCAATTTTCGCGACGCTGGAAGTCTGGGAACGATTCATGATTGAATTCGAATCGCCAGAACAGGTAGAGCGCCAGTGCATTAACAGTGCAGAGAAGCGGGTCGCGATGCCGGATCACAGATGTGTACTGGATCCGGCCATTCTTGTTCGTCTTTCCCTGGTCAAGAATGGTCATGAGGACATCCAAGGGCGTCACGTCATCAGTTGGCATTCTTTTGATAAAAAGATCTGCCAATTCCATGCGCCTGGTGCTCTCACCCCGCAGGAGCATGAAGTGGCCCATTTGAAACATGAGTCGGTCGCGCAGATCGGTTTGGCCTCTTCCCCGTTTGAGAAACTGCATGTTAACTTCACGCAGTCCCTCCAGAGAGTAGCCATCTTGAATAGTTCCGTGACTGCGGTCCTCCCTGTTTGCCCTTCGGCGCGTTGCCGTGTTATTCTCGATGCCCTTGAGCATCGCCTTCAGCAATGGACCTCGTGGGTTCGGATTTGAATTCTCGTTCCGAAGCACCTGCTGCTTCCAGAGGTCGACGAGTGCCTTGACATACATCTCAACAAGAGAGTAGCCAATAACCTCATCCTCGTGGCCCTTTGTACGCCGTTTGCGGCCCTTGACCTCTTCCAAGATGAAGTGGTTCAGTTTGGCCTCAGTGACCTCTTCCGGCCACTGCTTCGTGCGCGTCCATTCAAGGTATTCACGCTGCAAACGGCTGTATGCGTTCTCCGTGTTTGGAGGCCGCTGGGCACGCATCTCCTCTAGCGTCTGTCTTGTAGACTCTGCCAGCTCTGCCTCCATCTGAGCAGCCATTGCTTGATCTGGCTGTGTAGGAGCTTGTTGCAGGCTGACAGACGAGGATGCGGATGCGGATTCAGAGGATGGTGGGAAGGCAAAGAAATTCATCATGATTGTTGTCGGGTTTCCTCTATCGGGAATAATTGTTTGTATTTGTATTGAATCTGCAATTGACACATTAAAAACTGAACATGCTTGACTGGAACAGTCATTGTGATGGGGCCACTCACATTGTAACAAGACACAGAAATATGGCTCAAACACGGCAAGGACAGAGTGTACAGTTGAGTAATCTGTAAAGCGTACATGTTAGACTAATTATGCTCAACTGTCATTGCAATGGAGCTACTCACGTCGTGGTATGCAACAACAGCAATGGATTGCGCGCGCAACACGGCAAGGACAACAGGAAGAAGTTGGAGGACAATATCTGATCTGCAAAGCGGGTGTGTTAGACGAAATTGCACTTGAGAGTCCTTACAACCTCGATTAGTATGCACGCACTCTTGTGATTCTCTTGCTAAGAGCCGTAAAGCAATGGCAGAGCGAAGAAGGGATGGAGGGAATGGTGGCAATTGCGGAATCCGAAGGATCGAGAACAAGATCTTGAAAGTGAATCGGAAATGCTAAAATGATTTAGATTTGATTTTAGATTTTACTGGCACTCCTTGTGTTGCAACTGGCACTGCTTGCAGCAATTCTCTTTCTTGGTTATGATAAATATATATTGCAATTGCGCAGTGCGACTGACGTCTAATTCTAGCAATTGAGAGTGCGAGCGGTTGGTGCGAGCGGTTGGTAATTGCTGATTGAGTGGCCTTCACGGCCCTTACAGGGTGTGGAATAAAAAAATGCGAGCGGTTGGTAATTGCTGATTGAGTGGCCTTCACGGCCCTTACAGGGTGTGGAATAAAAAAATGTAGAGTTCTGCGACTTTCAATTTTGCAAGTGTAATTATTCTGTTAACTATGTAATTCATGGGCAGTGTGCAGGCTAATAGACTCCCAACCTTAATGCGTGAGAGTTTAGAAAATTTGGGCTCTGTCCGGCCATGTCCCCCATAGTAAGCCACTTCCACCAGCCTCGATCGGTATTACAGGCGCAGGTATTCCGGACATGGACCGGAATACATGCCCAGGTATTCCGGTCTGTCCGTGGCTCAGGCGTGGCTTGCCGCGGCTTGCCGTGGCTGGCCTAACAAATTTTCTGTGGCGGTGGGGTTACCCGGTCCTGACATATTTGGCTGCGGACATGGGACACGTTCCGCGAATACATTGCCAGCGAATAATACGCCTTGCCCAGCTGGTGGCTATTGCTATTTTTGTGCTTGTTCTGTTTGTGCCCAAAAATTCCATTAACGCGACAGATTTTGTTGTCAATGTTGGTGGGGCATCCTCTGAGTCTACCTTCGTGATTGACGCGTGCAGCGCGCCCGGAGACGTTTCGGAGAAGTACGTCCTACTTGCGTCGTCCTCCAAGAATGGCGACCTCGCTCTGAGTCGGATACTTTTTGGCAGCCAGGACTTTATGAATTTCGTCAACCCGAGCTTGCTTCCTGCTCCTCTAGGCGCGTCGTTTGACTACATTGGCTTTGGCCGGCGCGCGGACAATCACGAACTACAATGGTGTCTTCTGAGTTGGAAGTCTGACTTGTTCATGGGAAATTCGGCTGTGTGGTGTAATGAGACGACACCAGTGACTATCCCCGCATTTATTGAAACTAAGGCAGAGTGCATGGAGTCAGAATTGCCTCACGGTCAAGCCACTGTTGATTACCGTGTTTTCATGTCTCCGTTTGGAGAGCCGCTGATGGTCTTCGGATCGGATTCGAAAAGCTCCTGCTACCGAAGATACATGATCGACCTTCGAGTGGTTCTTCCAGAGATTACTCACTTGCTCCAGATTGAGCACATTCCACTTCGCTACGCAAAGTACGCGGTTCTTGACAGCACGGAGTCGCCACATTCCGTCGAAATTCAGAGCAACTCCATTCCGGTGTTTGACGAGAACAACGCGTTCCTGACGCACGAAATTACGTCAGAGATGTTTACTGCCCCCGACAATCTTAAGGGAGCAGAACGAGGTCTGGAAGTTTCAAGCCGTACGGATAATACTGTTGTGGCGACCGAGGTTCGGCATAGTAGCAATCCACTGCGGGTAACGCTGTGCGACTTTCCATGCGTCCCCACGATCGAGAATACAGTCTTGATTTCCATCGTGAATGAGGTTTACATGACAGAAGACTCGGTATACGACCACTGGTTTGTGGTAGCGATGGAGCCGGTCGCTCCGTTCAAAGTCATTGCGCGCGAGCGAAATCTGATATACGTCGGTGCTGACGTCAACCAAAACACGCATTCCACGTCTCTCGCCTGGGACATGAGTCAGCGTGCTCGTAATTTCTATGGCGGCATTCGGACAAATTCGAGAGATGCCATTTTGCGGCCGAAGAGAGAGCGGCGCGACGCCCTGGGTGTCATTCACGACTTTATACATCAGAATGTGCTGGCCGCCAGTAAGGATACATCCGGCGATAGCAGTGTGACGGACGAGAGAATACCTTTTCAGGAGATGGGTCAGGCATTTCAAGACATTCCCCTGCCGGACAAGAACAGGCTCGTGTCGGACTGGTATCATGGATGGCTGGATGACAGTGTAGTAATCTCATTTGGTATTTCAGATTCACGTTCGCCAGATCAATTTTCCGGTATGACTCAAGTACTCGTTAGAGATCTGGTTAGGTGTTTATTGCGATGATATGTTTCGTTTGTTTTTGATCTGTATAACTCAGGGCGTGTGGCAGTTTGATATTTCGGAAGTTGGGAGTCTGTGCGTTGTTGTGCAAGAGAATTTCGTACCTTGTTGTAGTTGTAGACAGAGAGCATTGCAATTTGACTGTATAGCTTAACGCGTGTTGTTTATTTCTCGACCTAGAGTAGCAAATCAGAAAATTTCAAGAAGAAACTCGGCTACGTCGACGGCGTTCGGGTAGCATGCTGTACATACGTTGAATTTTTTAGGTGTTTACATTTTATTGGGAAATGAAACTTTCGCCAAAATACACGATTCTACCTGTCGACACTCAATACTTCGCATAATGTTTTCTGAGCGTTATCGCACTCTACTAGAAGCGCCTACTGATTTCTATCTTGGCGCGTGTGGTGAGGAGATGACGCCGTCGCCCTTTTCTAGTATTGGCTCAAGTCGAGGCAGGTTGAGGTACGAGGAATATTACCTGGAGGACACTTCCATCGGGAGTGTCGAAGAAACAGCAACAAAGGTCTCGCCCAACAAGGACATGTCTTTGCGCCCGGTTAATATTTGCGAGCAGTTCTCTATGGATATTGGGGCCGAGATCGAAATCGAGATCGACGACAGCGAGATGAACGATCGTGCCAACTCTGATACTTGCTTGGTGGTCGCCGGCGATGATTCGGTCGACATATCCGGCGACGCAAGTTGTGGTCCCAAGACCTCCCCGCTTGGTTGTCGGAATTACTCGGACGTGCTACAAGTAGCATTTACGCGAGGTAACGAGAACTTCGAAGCCGGCTCTGATCGCTGTTTGTTACTTGGTGCTCGAGATCATGGCGGCGACGACCACTCCGGGTCCAGTAATACCACGCCGATGGAGATAATACAGAGTTCGAATGGAAAGCCTATAAGCGAGAAACCTCGCCAGACGTCCACTGACAGCTCCTATTACCCACAAGCGAGCTCAGTTTCAAGCTCTCGCGACAGATCGCACGTTTGGGATGCATTAGGGTTTACGGGCCAACGAGATATCGAGAACAGGCGCGCAAGTCACGACGACCCGCTCGCTGAGGCTGCAAAACTGTTTTTGGACGCCCCCGTAATCCGAGACGAGAGCGCAAGTCTTGATCTTCTCAACGCCGCTTCTCGGTTCCATACGTTTGTGTCGTCGTCTTCGAACTTGTCACTTGCCGTTCGCGAGCAAGTGGTACGGCCAACTCGCGTGTCGGCATCCGACGTATTGGCGGAACTAAAGGACAGCACGCCCGAAACCAGCGGTGCTCGATCGTTTGGCTTGTTGATGCCACCGAAACCCGCCCGGTCGTCAAGCGGTCGACGAGTGTTCTCGTCGCTCTCTGAAAATATTCGAGGATCGGCTCTCCAAGACCAGCCATTTCCGTCGGAGGAGGGTAAAGTGGATATATCTATCTACGAAGACGCGACGGAGGAGGATGCGAGGCATTACACGGACAATGCGCAGTACGCTAGTTTCGAAGAGAAAGAGATGTGCAGAAAACGCCCGCGCGATTTGATATCCATATCGTCTGGATCGCTGTCATCTTCGTATGACTCGGATGATGAATCCAAGGAGAACTGGAGTGCAACATTTCCTCGAACTGGACGAGCGCAATCTTTGCATTTTAGCCTACCGAGACTAAGAACGGACAGGCCGCCGGGCAGTCGAAAGATCAGGGCCGGAGGCGGGGGAACGACCCCGCTGACGCCAACAACGTTGACGGGCTCAGCGCGCCCAGGACCGCTTCGCGAGATCAAGTTGGAGCCCAACAATTTTGATATTTTCCGGCGCATTCCGGCGGAGTACGCAAGGAGGAACAAGGCGTCCTTTCTGGGCCAGGTTCGCCGGGCGTCCGACATGTGGCGCCAGCAAGTGGTCGACGCAAGCTTGTCCAAGATTGTCATTCGCGCGGCGGAGTCTACCCGGGAGATGATTGGCGCGCGCCGGTCGTTGGCGGAGCATTTGCTGTACTTTGTTTGGGTGAACAGCGACATTATTGTCGGAATAGCCTGCACGGTCGCTGTTATCGGGACAGTGTTTGTCGTTGTGTGTTCCTGGGTTGATGACTACGGTCGTGATGTCATTGGCCTTCGAACAGCGGTATATGAGTATTTATATTTTCTTTAGAACAGTCGAGATAAATTGCGTCCTAGAGAATTTACTAATGATTTCCATTGTGTGCAATCTAGATGTTCAACTTCTTCGGAAGATTACCGAGACATTCTGTCATGCCTCACTACGTACCGACTGCCGTCGATATTCGACATGCTTGGCGTCGACCGCACGTCGACAGAACTCCACCGATATGTCCTGATTGAGTTGTACATGTGGAGCGTTATCGCCGGCATGGTCGTCCTGCCGGTCGCCGTCATTCTCTGCGGGACGGCGTGCGTCCTTCTCGGCACGGGAGTCTTGTTCAGTCTGACGATCGCGGAGCGCAGTCTGCGACTTGTTCTGACGACCACCGTGAAGCTCATGGAGCGCGACATGGAAGAGGCTAGAAAGATTGGGCGAATGATTGACGGCACGGACGAGCAACTTTTCTCGCACGACGTGCAGGTGAACTGAACACTGAGTTTATCAAAGGAGAGCGGCTGCGCCTCAACACAACTCAGGAAGGAAAGAAGGAGGTTGTTAGAATGCATATTTTATAATTTCACTGAACGTGGATGAGGCTATTGTGATGACAATGATTTGTATGATTAACGAGATTGCTCGACATTATTCAGTCGACGAATGGTATTCACTAGGAGTTTTGCAATTGCAAGGAGTATATCGTACACAGGTCAATATATGAACTCGTGAGTTTCCGCCTACGGCGTCACGACGTTTCCTCCTTGTTCTGCTGAACTCGAACGCCCTATGGCGAGTGCGGGTCGGCCCACAACACGAAATAACGTCTACTCGCACAATCAAATCGGCGAGGACCGACAGAGTAGATACCCCAATGTCAACGGCCAGCAGTAACATCGTCAGCAGGACCCTGCACCTGCGCGACCAGCCTCCGCGTAAGTTCGCGGACCTCGTCCAGGCCGGCGCTGTCGCATTCCCAAATCAGGACCGCCGCGAACCAGTAGCGCTCGGGCGCATCCGTCGTGAGCCGGCCGACCACGTGGACCCAGCTGCCGACCGGCACGCCGGTCTCGCGAAACCGCGAGTCGCGGATGCTCGCGGCGGCAACGCTCGCGCGGATCAGGCCGGCCGCGGCGGACGCCGTCCGGTCGGGGTCCGCGAGAAGCATGATGCCGGACGCGACGTCGTAGTCGAGCACCTGAGCGAGAAACCGGTGGCGGTTCTCCGGCAATTTCGTTTGAGAGGCCGCGCGGTACAAGGCATTAAGACGCGCGATTGTCGTGATCTGGGTGGAATCCGACCACATCGACCGGTGCTGGACGGCGGGGATAGAAGGCACACAACCAGCGTAGACAAGACACAGTTGGGACGTGAATATATGCACGTGACAATCACGTGCCGGGAGCAATCTTCGTGCCACCGCCGGTCCTTCAGCTTCGCGGACTGGATTCTCCGCAGCACAACAAGCAGGACGACACATACGCCTGCGCCTGAGAAATCCGCCGCCCTGCGAGCACACAGACTCCAAACAATAATGGCACCGCCGCACACGCATGGCCAGATGATCGAGGATCCCGCGATCGCGGCCTTCCGCTACTCGAATGTTGCGCCAAAGCCCGTCGTGCGACCGGCGGCCGCAGCCGTGCACGAGCTGTTGCCGTGCACATATCTCCTGCGCGACCACACGACCGCGACCGTGTACCCCGTCACGAGCCCCGCGGCCGTCCCTATCGGCCTGCTCGCGTTCCTCTGCGACGAGCTCAACACCGAGATCGACCGCGGCGAGACGTTCCCGATGCTGGAGCCCCTGCCCATCGACGCCTTCCAGTCGTACTGGTTCTCGTCCTTCGCAGCGGTCATGCTCGTCGGCGAACAGCCCGTGATCGAGGACGGCCGCGACTGGGCGAAGGAATGCTTCGGGTCGTTCTACATCAAGCCAAACTACCCCGGGCGCTCCGCGCACATCTGCTCTGCCGGATTCATCGTGCCGGCGCACGCTCGGTCGAAGGGTATCGGCCGCGTCCTCGGCGAGTGCTACATCAACTGGGCCCCCAAGCTGGGATACACATACTCCGTCTTCAACCTCGTGTTTGAGACGAACCTGGCCGCGCGCCGGATATGGGAGGGCATCGGGTTCAAGCGCATCGGGCGAGTGAAAGGCGCAGCGCTGCTGAAAAACCACGACCACCCTGTCGACGCAATCATGTACGGCCGGGACCTGATCGGCTCGGCAGACGACCCCGTCGGCGACCTGCGGTTCGACCGCATCCGGTTCTATCTCGAGACCGGCCGGTACCCGCCCCAGGCCGACCGCCAGGAAAAGTCGCGCCTGCGCTCGTCCGCCGCGCATTACCGGCTCCGCAACGGCCGGCTGATGCTGAAGGATCGCGAGGTCGTTCCCGAGCCTGAGCGGCAGCTGGCCATCGCGTCGCAGATCCACCTCCACGGCCACGTCGGCATCAACAAGACGACGGCAACGATCGCCGAGAAATACCACTGGACACGCATAAAGGAATCCGCCGCGGCCGCCATCAGGCTCTGCGCGGAATGCCGCGACAACCTGCGGGGCCCGCCACAGCCGCGCAAGATCGGCCCAATCTCCGGGGCACAGGTTGGAGGCGGCGGCGTCGTCGTATCCGCGTCGGTGACCGGTGGCGGCGGCACGGTTGTAACCGAGTCCGCGGCAGAGACGGCCGCGGCAGTGGCGGCGGCTGCGGCCGCCATGGGAATAGTGGACACGTCGGACCATGGAGGGGTCGTGACGGAAGACGATTCTAATGAGCTATGGCCGTACGAAGACTTACGGCTGGGATTGAACTAATAAACATGGATTTGGTTTGGTTTGTTGTTTGTGGACTTATTTGGTTTAATCGTGTATATTAGCTTGCCAACTTGTACTATTATTCATTCTTTCGTTTTACAGATTCTATCATATTCCTTAGAATAGTGTGACAATGCTGCGCAGTGTTTTTGATGTCATTGTCCAAAATCAACCTTCAACATCACGCGACCTTATTCACAGATCGAGTCTGCACTGCGAGTCATGCCGATTAAATTTCCTGACCAGGAAGCGGAGCTTGTCGGCGCACTTTAAAGACCACTGACGAGGAGGTCTGGCTACCCCAAATATCAACAAGAGTAGGACTGTGTATGTGTATACGCGTCCCCTGGACTTGGCCCCACAATAAGCGTCCAGTGTTGAAAAACTCCCCGAACCCTGATTTTGATGAGAACACGTGTATTTGCAAATCAACAGCTTGGCACAATTCCGTGTAATCAGCACCAAACATGGGATTCAGCAGCCCCTAATTGTAAACTGGGTTCTGTTGCACTAGATTGATTTCTGTCGACACATCCTTAGGTATTGCGAAAGGACAATTGTGACGGAGTACCCGCGCTACGATCGATTTAAGCGCTAAAATGGTTTCGTGTTTCCTTCCATGTATCTATATTAATCTTTTGACTGCTTTTTTTTGATTACCAAAAAAACAAATACAAGCTGTAAATTAACCTTTGACCAACCAGATCCAAAACAAATTTATGATACGTTCAAAACGAAGACAAGGGAAAATGCATAGGCAAACAAGACGTCAAGACACTGCAGAGTCTTCTAGTGCTTGAACTGATCCTCAGTGACACCCTTGCCCATGGCAGCCGTGCTGCTGACACCGCCGGTGACCATCTTCAACAGATTGTCGATATACTCGGCACCAGACCACTTCTGATGCTTGACAACCTCGACGCCGAGGTCGATCTCGGGCTGCTGAACGGACTCGCCATATGCGCGCATGCCGATCTCGGCGTACCTCTTCGAGAAATTGTCGACGGCGAGCGCGGTGGTGTGAAGACCAGCGAGGGTGATAAACTGCCAGACGTAGCCGAGCTTGCCGAGGCGGCTGATGTAGGTCTCCTGATCTTCCGGCGCCATCGCGGTGGTCCAGTTGAACGACGGCGACAAGTTGTAGGCGAGCCACTGGTGCGGGTGCACGGAACGAACACCAACGGCGAACTCCTCGGCCTGCTTGTAGTCCGGGTACTTGCTCTCCATCCACAAGAGATCGGCGTACGGAGCATAGGCAACCGCACGAGCGACAGCATAGGCAGTGCCGCCCTGGATGCGGTAGTAGCCCTCGCGAGTGCGGGGCGCGTCCCAATTCCAGTAGACATCCTTGCCCAAAAGCGCCTTCGCGGCGGCCCTGGCCTCGTCGTTCGACAAGCCAACAACGGCGGCGGAGAACTTCGCGGCAAGGGACTCCTTAGCAGCGTAGGGGCCGGCCTTGATCTCATCGAGAACGGCGTCCTTGAACAACTTGATGCCCGCGGCAGCAACCCAGTCGTCCTCAATCTTCTGCAGATCGTCGCCCTGCTTGCCGACCTTCTCGGCCTCGAACAGGAGGGTCGCGAGCGGAAGGAGGTCCGCGTTGGTGGAGCCGAGAATGAAAGGATGGTCCCGGAAATCGATGGTCGAGGTGATCAAGGTCGCGGCCTCGGAGTCGGTACGAGCGATCGCGAGCAAATCGACGCCCATGATGTCGGCCTGGGCGCGGATGGCGACGAGACGGTTGATGTGCTCGGAGATGGGGACAAGGACCTTGCCGGCCATGTGACCGCACTTCTTGGTACCGGGAGCCTGGTCCTCGATGTGAATGCCGGCGGCGCCGCGCTCGACAAACATCTTGGTGAGCTTGAGAATGGCGGTGATGCCGCCGTGGCCGGTGTCGGCATCGGCGATCAAGGGACGGAGAAAGTCGGTGTAGGGGAGCTTCGCGCGCTCAGGCATGGAGAGCGACAGGCGCTCCTCGCGCTGCTTGCGGTCGTGGAAGAGCTGAGCGAACCAGAGATGCTCAACCTTGTTGGGGACGGTGTCCATGGGGTAGTCCGCGAGATCGGGCGAGGGCTCGTTCGAGGTCGAGGCGGTCGAAGACGACTGCCAGCCAGAGATGTAGATCGAGTCGAGATACTTGGCCATCTGTGTGATGTGGATGGGGTCGAGAGCGCCGAAGGTGAACGAGACCGTCTTCTTCTCGTCGTGCTCCTCGAGGAGCTTGAAGAGCTTTTTGCTGATCTGGTTGTTGGCGTACTCGGGCTTGATGGTGCCGCGCTTCTGCACGATGGACTCCGCGGTGTAGACACGCTTGGTGTGCCGCCACCTTGGCTCGGCCCACCATCTCTTGACGGCGGCGACGTCGGCCTCGTAGAGGCGCTGTTCTTCCAAGATGTCGATGGGAGAGTAGACCATTGTCGATGGGCGCGGAGACGAAGTCTGGGGAGGGACGGGACGAGGAAAGGGATGGGAAAAAGTGTGGGGAAGCCGGGGAGGAGGCCAGGCAGGCCGGCGTATATATACATCGGCGACGCACCAGCCCAGCACACGAGCAGTGGGCCGATTGCAGTGCAGGTACCCGTGGCCGAGGAAGTGTGAGTCTTGCAGCGCGATCTGACTTTCGCGGTCGTGAACTGGGCCAGCCCAGCGAGAAAGGCGCGGGTTTGCCGGGCTTGGGCCAGAGGAGGGGCGGACTAGCGGGCTGGACGGCGTGCCCCGCAATCCGCGCCGGGTCTCCCCGGGACCGGCGCCGGGTCCCCCCGGGGCTGGCCGGGTCTGGCGGGCGTGCCCCGCGAGAGCCCCGCATGGCCGGGCGCGCTTTTATAAAAGCCCTCGGCGCGCCCTCGGACTCGGAGCCAGCCGGGCCTGGCCTGCCGGCGTCTGCCTGCCAAAGCCGAGGAAGGTGCGGGCGCCCGGCCCGACAAACCCTAGCCCGCCTTCCCCGGACCGTGCCGAGGGCTGTGCGGCGCGACAGCCGGACCCGTCCCTGCCCGAACCCTGCCCCGTCCAGGCCTCCCGCGTCACGGGCTCGTCGTGGTCCACGGCATCGCCGGTCGGGAGCAATGGCCCCGGCCTGCTTCCGGCGGCCCTTCGCTTCGCTTCTCGTTCTTCGCGGCCGTTCCGGCTCGCTCGTCCCTTCGATCACGGACGCGTTTGCTGATTATTCTGCCGTTTGCCAGGGTCGGGCGCAGCAACAATCCCAGCCGGGGCAGGCATTTTTTTCAGCCAGCACTTGTCACGAGCACGGAGCACGCGATTCGACCTGTCGTCGCGAGACTTCGATCGTTTTCAATTCATGTGCAAGCTGACCCGCACTTTGCTCTTCACGTGATTCTATTTCGTCTGACCCGAGCGCCATTCTCGTGCCCTGTCCGCGATCTCCCGAGTTCGGGTTCTCCCTGCGCCGGCGCAGCCATCGGTGCTGAACACAGGCCATTCTTTCACTCCTCCACTCCACCGGCAACCCACACTTTCGGCCGTTCTCGGTCGTACATATCATATCATATGATACATATCGTACCCTGCGGCAGTCTTTAACAGTCTAGGTTTTTATAATTAACAGAAGTCTCGAGTCGACTGCGATCCGACCGGCTAACCGTGCAGGAAAAGGTCCACAATATGGCGAACCAACTGTGCACGATCATACCATCTCAACACAGACATAATTTTATATTTCAGAACCGTTAACAAATAATGCAGACATGGGTTGGAATCAAAAATTCAAAAAGACCAATCCCATAATTAGCCACAATCGTCACCGTGCAAAAAACATTAATCACAGCCTCAATGTTTTCTCATGTTCTAGAAAGAAATCTAGAGTTGTGAAACGACTTTCTCGGCGGCTCAGTTGTCTGGCGGAACATAAGGTTCCACCAACATCTGCGAGAACTGCTTTATCTTCTCCGAGCCCCGGACCTCCTCAGTCAGCTGCGGAAGCTTGACTATGTGGAAATCGCCTTCGTAGAGATCCGCCATCTGGTCCAAGTATTTCAGCTGCATTTTCCGCCGAGCGTTACACTGCGCACACGTCGAGCCTAAAATCGAGATGAGTCAGCCGGTCTGTCCCAGAAACGAACGTAGTCTCGAAATATGCGCTTTACCTTTCGATGGATACAATAGCTGGTTGACAACAATGCAGTGCACGTCAATCTTGTACTTTGTCAGTTCTTGGATCAGCCGTTCTGTCTCGTACAGCGACAGAAATTCGGGAATGCAAACGGCGACAAACGTCGTCAAGCTGACGTCTTTGAACTGTGTGTTGACCTCCGTGATGGTCTCTCTCATCTGATCCAGCTTTGCAAACATGTCGCCGTCTGGGCCCGCAAGCCCCTGCTGTCCCAGTAGACCGTTTAGCATCGGCCCAAACCGCCCGCTGAGCTCGGACACTTTTGCAAGTGCCTTCTCAAGAACCGTGGGGAAGGAGAGAAAGCGCAGGGTGTGGCCTGTCGGAGCAGTGTCGAAGATGATCACCTCAAAGTTCGTGGACTTGACCTGCTTCATGACCTCGGCAAACGACATAGCCTCATCAACACCGGGAATCGAGAAAGCGAGGTCCTGCATCATGTTCATTCCCGCGTTATTGCCGCTGTTGGACGCAGCGGACTGGTCGATCATCTCCTGTATTGACCCGTTCGGGTCGATCTCCATGGCGTACAGATTGTCAAAGCCGTTGACTTGCTGTGCATCCTTGCTGAACTGCTGCGAAAACGCGTCCGAAAGATTGTGTGCAGGGTCTGGGCTAAGTGTTAGCAGGCGCCGACACCGGTCAGTGTGCAGGCACGGCGGCCGAACGTACCTGTACTGATCAGCAGCACGCTCTTCCGGACCTTTGCCATCTGGACTGCGAGCGAACACGATGTCGTAGTCTTGCCCACACCTCCCTTACCGCCTACAAAAATCCATCGCAGAGACTTCTGATCCAACAGGTTCTGCAGCGTCGGGTCCAGCTCTTCATCCATTGTATGTTCTGTGTTGTAGGGCGGCCTCTAATTGTCTAATATTGATGCAGTCGACGTGTTATCCTTTTTTTGTGCGCTTCTCATGCGGCTCAGCCACACAGGAAGCGTTTGGAACCGTCTCGTGCTCTGCAGAAGCGTCACCGAAACGGCGCACTTGCGCGCTCCTCGAGTTGCTTGTCGCTTTTGCTCCCATCGCTCAGACTAATGAGCAGCGATGCTCGTTGCAAGACGCGTCCTTCCCCACGCCATCTCTTCCTTCCGTCGCGCAGCAAGCACAACGATGTCCTCTCCGTCCCCGACCGCTTCCAATCCAGCGACGCCCTCATCCCAGCTCGCAGCCCTGCCGGACCTCTCGGCGGACGCATTCTTCTCGCTTGACCTGCGCGTCGGCACAATCACCGCGGCAAAGCCAAACCCGAAGGCCCGCAAGCCCGCGTATGTTCTCACCGTCGACTTTGGCTCCGCGGTCGGCACGAAGACGTCCTCGGCCCAACTCACGCACAACTACGCGCCCGAGTCGCTCGTCGGACGGCAGGTTGTCGCGGCCGTCAATCTTGGCGAGCGGAGGATTGCAGGGATCAAGAGCCAGGTACTTGTACTCGGCGTGGACAAGGCCGGAGACGGCGTGATATCTTTGCTCGGAGTTGATGGTGACACCCCCAATGGCACGAGAGTGTCATAGCGGTCGTATGATACAGAATACTCTACTGTACAGACACACATATATACAATTACATAAGTGGTACATGGTTCGAGAAGCCGGCCGGCCCCTTCAGTTCTAGAGTCTCTTTTTGAGTTTCCCCCTTGAACTTTTCTGAACATTGTTTTTCCGTCTCGGCTAAGCCGTAATAGGCATGGTTCACTTCTGCTTCGACTTCTCCCTCGCGATATCAAGCCTGTCACTGGCTCCAGTCTGTTCGCATCTGCTGTACCGAAGGTAGCGGCAATTCCTTTCCCGTATCCGCTTCCAGAACTAGTGTATAACTACGCAATTGATATTCTGGTCTTGTCGTTTTCAGTCCCGCCCTTTTTTTGAGCCATGACGGACTCACAGTCTCTGTTTGTGTTCACTGTGCCAGGCCACTCACACGTCAAGCTTGTGATTGAAGACAAGTTTCTATTTCTGGACTATCTGCGTATGTAACACGCGCGCTGTTTTGATATGGTTGTCTCATGTCTTTGCTGACACGTATATGTAATAGAATATGACGGGAACGCGAGTGGCGACTATGCGTGCCTTGCGCCGGTGTCATGTCTCTCACGTACGTTGCAAAGTGCAGTCCATTTTGCCGTCTGGAATTGGAGGATTAGACTGACATGGTCAATTTGCATACCTAGCTGCCACGTCGTCTGTTGCTCGCCGGAACTCAATTCTTTATTTCAACATCCTGTGGGCCTCGCTGACACCGGCCGCCTCCACACCTTCCTTTGCGTCCGAGTCGTTGCTCGTAAACTACGCGACGCTCACCATCGACTACTGTATCACGACCGGCATGGACGCGCCGGTGACGGCCAACGACAAGAAGGCTACTCTTGAGAAGCTTGTTTTCGAGGTCGACGCGTCAAACATCGGTACTGCGACCAAGTGGGTCGAGACGCTCATCGCGCGCGCGTACAGCGCGTCCGGCGGCGTTCTGCCGCGGAAGCGGTTGCTCGTGTTTGTCAACCCGTTTGGCGGCAAGGGCAAGGCCATCCGGCGCTTTCGCGAGCACGCGCTGCCGATCCTGAATGCCGCCCAGTGCCGGCTCGACATCGTGGAGACCTTGCACAAGAACCATGCCGCCGAGTACGTCGCGGCGGCCGACAGGCTCGAGGAAGCCTACGACGGCATCGTGTGCTGTTCCGGCGACGGCATCCCGCACGAGGTCTTCAACGGCCTCGCGAAGCGCGCCACGGGGCCCGACCTGGCGTTCAAACTGCCGGTCTGCCAAATACCATGCGGCACGGGCAACGCGCTCGCCAAGAACCTCTGTGGCACGATGGACGTCGAGTACGCCGCGCTCTGCACGGTCAAGGGCGCCCCGACGCCGATCGACCTCTGCGTGCTCACGCAGCATGGCAAGTCGCACGTCTCGTTCCTGTCGCAGGCGATCGGGCTCATCGCCGACGTCGATCTCGGCACCGAGCACATGCGCTGGCTCGGCAACGCCCGCGTCACGGTCGGCCTTCTCCAGCGCGTGTTCTTCAAAAAATCGTACGGCATGGAGGCACAGGTCCGCGTCGTGCACGACACGCGCGATCAGATCCGCCGGCTGCATAGCGAGCACGCGTCAGCCAGTCAAGGGACGCACAAGCCAACACTCTTGTCCGAAAGCACCACCACAGCAACCGCACACAATACTACACTGGCCCCAACGCCGACCAGTTGGCCCGACTTGCAATACGGCAGCGACAGCGACGCCGTGCCCGAGGACTGGGTCACCCTCGACACGTCGTCCATCAGCCTGTTCTACGCCGGCAAGATGCCGTGGATGGCCTTCGACGCCCTCTTTTTCCCGGCCGCCCTGCCCCGCGACGGATACATGGACCTCGTCACGATCGACTCGACCATCCCCACGCTCGAGATCCTCGGCATCATGAGCGGTGTCGCGGAGGGCCACCACTTCAAGTCCGAGCACGTCAAGTACTACAAGGTCGACGCGTACAGGATAACGCCGAAGGAGAAGCACGGCTACATCGCAATCGACGGCGAGAAGTTTGACTATTCGCCGTTCCAGGTCGAGGTTAAGAAGGGGCTCGGCACGGTTTTATCATATCAGCCAGTATATCAGGCGCCGGGCATATAAGATTGAAGAATTGACATTGTACTTTTGTGTTTGGTTTTCCGGGGTTCTTTTCTTGTGGTTTACATGGTCCGGTTCCTGTTTGCATATTCTAATAGATTTCATAATTTCATTAAAAAAAACCCAAGCACCTCCTGCCCAATGCCTTAATCCTCCTCGTCGACATAGTCGTTCGGTTGCGGCGTGCCGCTCTCAATGACAATTCTGGGAATCACGGGCCACGACATGCGCGCATAATCATCAACGTGGCTCATTCGGTGTCGGCCCATCCTCATTTTCTCAAAATTTTGTCGATCCACTTTGCCAGCCCAGCACGTCTCCACGCGACGCCGCAGGATTTCCTCCTGTGCTCTCGTGACCTCGCTCCGCCGTATAATATACTGCTCCAGCCTGGATGTTGAAGAAAGGACAGAGAGTCAGTAAAACAGATTTTTCGATGGCAGTTCACAACAAAATCAAGCGAAAACATGAACTCACGTAATGCAATGAGATTCCGCGTTGGCGATTTTGTAATACGGGATGAGCCTCAACGGAGCATTGAACGGTACGCCCTTGGATCGTTCAAAGCTCGCTGCAATCTCTCGAAACAGTTGCTCGTATGCGAGCCTGGCGGCGCGGATCTTTTCTGTGTCAACGCGGGACAGTATCGCGTTCAGATCCGCAGCCTTGATGTCGTTCATATCGGACTGGCCCCGCGACCGCATCATGACCCGGCACTCGGCCAGGATATCCCCGTGCAGGAAGGGTGACTCGTATATGTGCATTCCCAGCGGCTGGGGTAGTTTCTGTGAATACATATTGCGCGTCAGGATTATCGCCGGGAGATCCAAAAACAAAGGAAGCTAGGGCTAACTCACTCGTAATAGTGCTCCAATCTGATCGACTCTGATATATCCGGTTCCATGCTCGTCGAGCTCGTCCCAGACGTCCTTGTATACGCGAATAAGATCACGCGAGACGAATTGAGCACAATCCGATAGTTGATAGACATAACTGAAGCTTTCGTAAACCAACGAGATAAACATGTTCATGAAAATGTACATGCTTATGACATTCCTTTTTTGGGGGGTTGGCGTTAGTTTTGCGAATCTATCGAGAAGCAAGAAAGTGCAGATACGTACCACGACATGAACAGCAGATAGGCATAAGGTTTGCTTCCGCAATCCGACGTGAAAAAGTCCGAAGTATCCACGCAATACGGCGCTTCCACCAAGTAGTCGTACATTACCGAATTCCACCCTTCACCGCAGCTCATCCTGAATAGTAACAATATCGACTTCGGTATCGTTCTGAAGTTCACATTGTGCGACCCGTTTTCACCAATACGCGTGAGCCCAAATATCTGGTTGAAGGCAATGGCATACACGAGAAACAGGACGAGCCAGGTGAACATCAGGCTGAGAATGGAAGGCAGACTAGCTGACGCGGCAACGAACAGCTGATTGACGCGGTTGCTTTTGGGAATTAGCAGGAGCGTTACGGCGGCAAGCAACAGACGTTGCACCGTGCTCAGGGCAGTGTACTTGGACCGCAGCGAAAACAGACTGATGCAAAAGAGAGTGGCCGTGACAATAAACCAACTGATATCCCAGATATTTCGTAGCAAGTGCGCCCAGAGTCCCTCGCGTGTATGATCGTCTGACCATCGCAATCCGCAAAGACGAATTACAAAGTAAACGACCATGATAGCACATGATATCATATAGACAATATCTGCCAGTAAATAAGTAACAGCCCCTTGATGTCGCCATGAACACAGTAATACTAACCTCGTGCCACCACGAGCCCGAATATGAACGGATAAAACTCAGTGCATAGCACCAGCGCGACAAGGATGAGGTTTACACTCATAAGACGATTGAGTTTACTATGTCGCTGCACAGCCAGCTCATGACACCGAATTCTCCAGAAACTAGTCTGCTTACGCCCGGTCCTGGAGGGACGAACTTTGCTCAGGATTTTCTCCATCTCGGCAAATGATCGCTGCTTCGAAGTCAAGAACCCGACACCGGTCTTCATCGTGTAGTTCTGCATAACCACGCTGATGAACAATGTCTAACATATGATGCCATCAATGTTAGCAATGCTGCCAGACATGACGAAATACTCTTTTTTGTAACTCACGGAAATAAATCCCATCGAGATGAACATGAAAACCCAGATAAAAATGCCATTATACCAAGAGTGGTTGGACTGAAGATTGTATCCAGTCCCAACGACATCTTGAACTGTCTGCAAAAGGTCAGTCCAGCCTATTGAAGTTAGCCACGCATTACACATCGAATCGGACCCGAAGACATAGTCACCTTCCAACGAAATGCACTGAAACAAGATCGAGAGAGAATCGAAAAAAGAATCAAAACTGTATCCGGCATTTGTGTATGCTCTCGGTGCCCACATGTTCCAATTGAAAGGGGAGGCGCCAAATTCTCCATTGCAGTTAGCAAGCAAGGTATTCGTCGAATCAGTGCAGCTGTCTACTTTTCCTGCGAATATGTTTAACCCCCACAGCGAAAACGGCAACAAGAGAGTAAGAGCAATAACTGAGGCGCCGAGAATTTTGCCTATTCCAATAATGATGATGTTATGGAAAGTTGACTTCGCAGTCTCATTGATGTGAAGTAAGCGCAGCGCTCTGAATGCTTTGAATGCTCGCAGAAAACGAACGTTTATGCCCTGATTGACGATAGCAGTAAGGAAGTCAATCCACAGAGTAAACAGAACGAACAAGTCAATAAAATTCCACGTCGACCACATATATGCATTTGGCGTGTAAATAAAACCATCTGCGCATATCCGAATAACAGCTTCCCTAAACCGGTCAATGTCAGCATTTTTCACCAACTCCCCGCCCTCGATAAAAAAAAGAGCAGCCACCTACACCGTGAAAATAATAGCAAAGAACAAATCAGTAAAAATCGTCCAATTCCATGACACACAATTGTGTCTTGATGTATCACAACCACTTCGTTCATAAAATCTTTTCTGGTAGAGAGGTGTGACCATGCAGGCGATAACTACCATGGCCATGACAGCAATCAGTATAAACGCAGAAAAAATCTTCGAAATTCTGTGATTCAAGTGCGCCCCGTCGTAGCGAGTCCCTCTCGTGGGAGCCACAATCGTTTGGCAGAAGCGTCGCAGTCTGTTCTGCGGCCGCAACAGGAATAATACCCGATTGAAATCTGGATGGTCAACAATATACTTTCGCTTCGCTTCTTTGTGTAGATCCTTGCCTTTACGCACAGACTCAACGTAACCGCGAACATCTGTGTCGTTTTCATATGTAAATTTCGGCGTAAATAAGAATGGATTGTGTTTGCGGTCGTATTTTAGCTTTTGCTTCCAGTACGCGAAAGAAAAAATAGTTCCCGCTTCCTGGATCTGGTCAAGATTAAAGATGTTAAGTCAAAGCCAGAGTTGCAAACAACGAATGCCGACTTACTGGTGTCAACGTGCTGCGAGTAGTCAGCCTGGCATTTAGAAAATCAATTGACCCTTGGCTATCCGACAGGGCATCAGAAACTGAAAATGGAACGCCCGACGAACGCCGCCGATGCCGATCGCTCCCGGCGAATACACTAAACGCAGGCGCAGCCCTACAAATAACATCTGTTATTATGTGAATCGTTATAAGGAATGCCCGAGAATTGACCTACTCTTCACCAATTTCGGTTGGCGAATAGTCATTCGCGTATGCCATGATTTGCAAACGTCGTTTCTCGGAGTCGGAAAGCTCAAAATTATTTTGAATCGCCGCGATGAACAAATTGTTGGAAACACCATTGGCAAACAAGAACCAGGCACACAGATATATCGCCGACACGACCGAAAGACTTGTTCCAGACAATGCTCCGGTGACATCGTACAATAGACTGGCCCAGTTTTCTGTTGTCATGACTTGATAGATACCAGCAAATGAGTTGCCCAACGAGTGGAATCGGATTTCAAGGTCGTTTCCCCCGTATTCCTCTGGAACATCGCCACGAAGTAGTTCAGAGCCCATGAGGGACACCAAGAAAACGATAATTAAGATGAATACAACCAAGTCTGCCAGGGCCCGCATACTGCCGATAACTATGACCCAGTTCTCGCGCGTAAACTTCGTAGCTACGACGACGCGATAGATTCGAGCAACTTGAAAAAACGAGAGCCAGGGGTATGCTGTACGGGAGTCCCTAATCGGTGGCAGTAATATAATACAGGTTATCAACGACAGAAACAGATCCAAGCAATTCTTCCACGTGAGAAAGTCGCGATAGTGTGGCAAGACCGCCACAAATCTGATAAATATCTCCACCAGAAGAGCAAAGCTTGTAACGATTTCAAACACGTCGATAACTTCAGCGTGTGTGTGCGACATGTTTATCGTCTTGGTGCAAGCCACAATAAAGTTGACAAAGATCAAGATCACAAATACCGGCTCAAATTGAGAATAGAAAGTCTGCAGCTTGCTCACAGATGCATATCTGACGCTTAGAATGCCAAGGGCCGGTGGTTCTCTAAAAACCATTCAAAGTCAGTAAACGAAGTCACTACTCTAATAAAGTTCTCTAACACATACGGTTCCTCGTTTTCTACTTCGTCCTCTTCTTCGGCCTTTTCGGCAAGTGATGAAGTTGTGACTACGGCAAT
The DNA here is from genome assembly GCA_030556275.1 of Lipomyces sp. NRRL Y-27488. Taxonomy (NCBI): domain Eukaryota; kingdom Fungi; phylum Ascomycota; class Lipomycetes; order Lipomycetales; family Lipomycetaceae; genus Lipomyces; species Lipomyces sp. NRRL Y-27488. Next base: position 134,762 of record JAKTPS010000013.1, on the reverse strand, counting down.
GAACAAATTAAACAACCACCAGGAAAGCACCACAACCCCCGCCACGAAAAACAAGGATGCGATGAGGTGATCCGAGTCGCTCGTGTAGTTCATCAGATCCGAAAATCCGTTCATTCCCATTACTATAAATACCAGCTCCAATGACTGCCATACATTATCAAAACTAACAGTGTTGTTGTATGGGTTGTAATCCAGTTCCATGCAAACAGAATGCGCCGGACATATGAATCCTTTCGGAGCGGATGTTGAAGCTTCGTGATAACTGTCAATGAGCCGTAAATACGGTAAAATATCCCCCGTATTAACGTCAATGTAACCTCCACAAAACTGTAACGAGTTGACATAAGTATTGTCTGCATCTTGGGGGTCTATCCAAACACATTGCCGACGAAAAGAGCCACTAAATGCCTGGATTCCGATAAGAGTAAACAATATCCAAAACACTGAAATGAATAAAGCCACGTTGGCTAGTAATGGTGCAGCACGTTTAATACTGATCAATGTTTGCTCACTGCCTCGTGTAAGTTTCAGCCATTTGAGCATCCTTAACCCGCTCAGGGCTCGGAAAACACTGATTGCAGAGAATGTACTCGGCGAATATACGATTGCCAAAATAAAGTAAATCCAATAGCATATTAATGCGACGAAATCAATCCGATTCCACGTAGTTCGTAAATACGCCAGTCGACGCATTCGCAGCGTCTCTTCCCAGACGGGGTCAACCTCAACGTCGTCGATTATGACAACCGGAACCACCTTTCTAGTTGAACGAAATCCTCGTATCTTTTCATAAATGAATTGTTGCGAGTCTCTGTCTGAATTCAAAATGAATCCGCTCACTATTATTCTGAAGACGGTTTCGATGGTATAATATGCAAAAACAATAAGCAAAACATAATCAATCGAACTTTTTCCCCAAGGTCTATGCGCCTGTCTGTCCCTTATGGCTCTTATCATGGTGCATAAGGTCTGCAAAAGAATAAAGAAGAACTGAACTATGCCAAAATATCGGTGGGATACCAGTCGGTATAACGCTAACCTCAGTCGATTCTTCGGGCCAAAAATTCCTAATGACATACCCTGTAATTCCGGGAATTCAACTGTCTTCGCTGTATCCTCTTCTGCAGTAATAGCCAACTCATCTTCCCCTTTAGAGCGAGTAGGGGATAAAGCGTACGAGGCTCGCTCGTTGTAGTCAAGATCTGAGAGTGAATCCCGAAATTCCATACCGCTCCCGAGAGACATATGCTCATCTGCTACCTCGTCACGACTTCGATCCGACTCGTCATTTGATACTATTCGCTGGATCGCCATTGACAAGTTTTTCTTGGCACTTAGTACTGAAGTAGGCCGCCGCTTGTCAGGACTTGATGGCCCAACTGACGATGGTGAAATTGGAGGCTCTAGCCATTGCGCCGCGTCACTGCCGTATTCGGCAGCATTGAGGTCGTCCCCCAGACGAGCACCACCTCCAATCGACGTATCTATCCGGATTGGACTCCTCGACGGATCTCCGTAAACAGATGTCGGTGTTCTATTCGCATCGTCTCTCTCGCGAGCGCCAGCTCCAGTCGACGGGCTAGTTCTAATTGGGCTGCTCAATAGACCTTCCCTGACCAAATTGGAACTTCTATTTCTGTCAGTTCCGCTGATCGACTCGGCATGAGTAACAAGAGCGAGACTATCGTCATTTCCAGAGTCACTCTCTTGACGGGATGAACCTGTTCGAACACTCGGACTTCGACGTGCGGAATTCTGGCTCATTCTCCTTCCTGCTATAGGAAACCATGACCCTTCGCCTCGCCCTCGCAAAGCTTCAAATAACCCTGAATCGTCATTAGGCGAAAGAAATAACGCTGGCGGTTGATCGTTTGGACTCCTGGGATTGGCATCATTCGTGGAATTTCTGTCACTGTCTTGATCGTCCAAACCAACATTAGACCAGCTAACAGTACTTGAGCCGCGTCGAGATGATGGTGAGTGTGAACGCCGAAGGGCAGAGTTACTGATGCCGCTGCTGGTGACCTGTAGTCGTTCGCTAGATTCCTGGACCGCGCGGGACAATAATGAATTCGCGGACGGCTCTTGCGTAGTTTCGATATAGTCGAGAGCAATGTCGCGACTGCGAGAAGAATCCTCTATAGGAGAGTATTGACCCGATCGACGACGGCGAGCCATCAATGGAGGTGTTCTTTCTATATTTGAAGGAAGAAGCAGCACACTAGTCGCGCAAAGGGAGCGATTAAAATAAACGAGGTCAGCCAGCAAACATCTCTGGTACAATAAGACGCCAAAACTGATCAGTGCAAGATGCTATCCTTATCCAATTCTTGAAAATCGCTTAAGAGCCCATTTCTAAAAAAAGCGCCGCACAGCCGCGTGGAAAGGAACGCATTTATTTAGGTTTATCTCCTTTTTGGCTCTGTCCCATATATTTCAGTCCGGCTTCATCTGTTCTTGCGTATCCTGTAAGTAAAAGCTGCTCTCATCTGGGTAGTATTGTCTTCAAATAGAAAGAAAAACGAGTCAACTACGTCATAAGCATACGCAACCTGGACGACACTGTGCCATCAAAGGCACATCAGGTTTAATAATACCTTGCAGAAGAAACTGCAACGTAACCGATGAGCATCGGGAAGAGTTCTAAGCGGTACCTTCTTCGATTGCTGAATAGCCCTCTGTCCTTAGTCGCCTGTCTCAGTTGTATGCACATTTTGGCTGGAGACAATATTACTTCTTTTTGGTTCCGACATTATAGTCGATGCTGCGATCTTCGACATTGATCGGCCTGTACTTGGGGAAGGTAAAGCACATATTGCAGAACTCGACACCTGAGGAGTTCGAACTGAAAGCCGTGTCATACATTTTTGGATATGGACGAGTTGTATGGCGTTCAATTTGAAGACATGAGAGCCTGCGGTCACCCGCCGCCACATAGAGCTATCGATGAATGGAGACGACTAATTCCAGGAAGCAGTCGAACTATTTTCAGTTGCTTACTTGGTGCATCTGCACCTGACAATGAAAAGATCGCGATTCTAGAGTTTGAGCCAAAATGACTCTCGCTGCGATGGATGCGCCACATCGGACATATTGCTCGGCGCAGATTAAAAGCAACCAATAATATGCCTTTGGTCCCCTTGACATGGCGTCTCGAAGTCGTCCGCAAGTCCGAATGTAACGGCAATACTTTCACCCGAGATGGACGATAATAGAGAGCGTGTATTGGAAATGTCTACACTTCGAGGCGTCATAACTGAATTCGTACTGGGGTCAAGTGCGTTCCTCCAATTCACCAATCGGCAGCTTGAAATGGATCGAGTTTTAACTGATGATGAGGTAGCAGAAGTTATATGAGATTTCGCTCAAGTTTTAGTTGCAGACTTACAAGATGAGATACCGGAAGAGCATTGGTGGAGACCTGAAAGAGAAATAATTAGTATAATGCCGACATGGACGATAACACTCCATGTAGTTGATGATTATGCCTTAATAGTGCCATTTCTTTCTAGACGTAACAAAAATGAATAATGGATAAACCCTTACCCATATTTGGTTTTATATTACACCAAATTTTTTCCTCCTCTCTACAATCTTTGTGGCACCATCCTTATCACCAGTGAGTCGAGGTTGAACTTGTTTACTTGACAATGACGACAAATACGTTCACTGGACATTATATTGAGTTGTCCTGATTAATTTATTTGCCTTATTTCGCTAACAGCGCCTGATAATATAAGTACAGGTGTCGTTTGATAGTAGTAGGGCAAACAACTCAGCAAAATAAGATCTTCCAATACTATAATAGACTACCTACTACAACATACTCTTATACGTATGTACTAATACATTACTGCAGAATACAGCAGCCTTATTACTGCCACAATTCTGTTGGTGGTCATTCCCTGTACCAAATATATGTGCGGCACTTCTTGGACCCACACTTGCATCGTTGGTGAAATATATAAGGATCCAGTTCTTCAACGTCAGGTATCTCATCTCGCTGGCCATATGAAGGGTTATAATCAAAACACAATTCTTCATTCGGCTGAATGTCTCTGCCCGCAAAAAATGCAAGAGAATAAATTTTTGATGGAAAATGACCCTGAACAACCGCTTCAAGCCAAAGATTTGGATCGCAGGAGTGATTCAGAAACCGGCCTATCCCACCGTAAAACTCCGCGTCTATAGAATATCCATCGCTGTCGTTGCTCATATCATCGTCGAACTTGTCCAGATCAAATATGTACGTGCTTTCATATCTACCGTCTTTTTTCTTCAGTGCTTCCCGCCGCTCGGCTTCCGCGGTCTTAATGATTTCGCCAGGATAGGTGCAAATGAACGTCCCGGCCTCGATCTCGCATGGGCTTCGGACTCCTAAACTCATAGTCAGCTTGTATTCTCTCTTATGGCCGGAAGACGTGACCTTTCACATACCCCATCCCTTCTCCTTTGAGTAAAACAGCTGTAGTTCTACTGTCCTCCCTCTTTGAACAAGGCGATTGCCACAGTCCCTGCCACAAGAACATTTTGGTCCGCATTCGAATACCACCCCAGTAACACCAAGCTTCCCATCATCTAGATACCGGAACCTGCGCACGCCATCCTGTTCGTCCGGATGGACGCATTCGCAAACTTGCGGATCAAAACACCCCTCAGGGGGACACAAACAGCCCGTATCATACTCTGCCGATTTATTGATTTCCGCCAGTAATGATTCGTCACAAAAATTTTCTGACAGCAGTTGAAATGTCTGATCGGGACAGACATTGTCCAACTCATCGTTCCCGTTATATACTGTTATCGGCGGTCCCGGAAATATCTTCATAATCAAGTCAAGAAATTCCGTCCGCTTCTGCGAGGGAGGTCGTCCATCGTCCAGAAGTACACGATTTAGTTTTTTAACCTGCTGCACCGGTTCACTATGGCGAGCACGTTTCCTAGAAGTCTGTGATGCAGTAGAAAGAGGCGAGGCAGCCTTGGATTGTTGAGAGCTCGATCGCCCGCCCGAACCTGCGAGCCGTTTCCCTTTGGCCCCAGTGTGGAATAAAGGAGGGGCTGAACTTTTTGCTATTACTGGAAGAGAATGATCATAGGACGATCGTGACGCCGGAAAATAAAGTCGACTTCGATCGATATAAGAAGGCAATTTGCCTTCTCGTATTGCTATTATGCCGATTCATTAGCGGCTTCGCGAGGGGCTGGCTGTATGCAGAGCATCGAAGTACACTTACTTAAGAACGGCAATGCTTTCGTTGCTCCTACCCATATTTTTCCTTCGTAATCGGGCATCAATGTCACAGTAGCAGGTCGGTAGCAAAGCAACAATAAGAGCAGGTCCTTTATGGACGAGTCCGGGGCTTAAAATCAAATTGTTATTAACTATGCTACAATATATTGCGCGACAGAATTGTCAGTGCACTATAGCCCCTGAACTTTCGAGCTTTTACCGAACCCACATTACATATTTACGAAGGACGATTGGCCAGAAAATCCATATCCATATATACAGATGCATGTACAATAATTAAATAAACCGCGAATTAAAAGAACTACTTGTTAGCGGAACCCGACGCCGTTTAGGAGTTCCACTGCCTGAGACAGATGGTTTTCCTGCAACGTTGAGGACAGCTCCTGATGGTGAAATAGAACTTCCATTACTCGTCACCATTACCGAAGAAGATGGGGCTGCTGACGATGACTCCTTCACATGCACTGAACCCAAATCTGTTCTAGTTGTAGTGCTTGTCTGTGCGATGACATCTTTTTTTGTGCCAAACCACACTCCTGCGACTATTGCGGCATTTGCACCCACGACAGCAAATGAACTCAGTTTGGTACTCGGAAAGACGTTCCAAGACAATTCTTCAATGCCCCAGACAAAATATTGCAATACAGGATTCCATCCTGTCACTGAGAGAAGGTACGGCAAACTCCATGCAAACCAAGAGTAAAATTGATAGTGCAGTGATCGTGCAAATAGAATGCCAATTAAGTTGCATATATATAGGGTCTTGACTATATAAGCCGCCGAGAGTTTGGAAAGAATGGTGCGCTGGACTGTCAATGGCCGAGGTGTTGGGAATAGCACCGTTTGAATGATGTTAACGACACTCATATTCGACGGCCTTGAATATAGAGTTAGTCGCAATATATAGCAATTAAGAATATTGTGCACATACTTGATCCAACGCGTGAAGATAAACCAGGTCAACAGAACCCCATGCAGTATTAGCAGTGTCTGAGAAAATTCAGGCGACAGGAAGACAGCCTCATCAATGAATTTCCAGTTCACTGTCCACTTATATAAAAACGCCCGATTGAACTGGAAGGCGCGAGTAACGTAAGAAACGACAAACTTCGAAGAGAAGGGATAGGAGAGAATAATCTACCATCTTAACGTTAGAATAAACTTCTGATTCTTAACTCGCTATTCTGCTCACCTGGACTTGCAGCATATAAAAAAACGCAACGAATACACGGTTGCTTATCGCCTGAAGCAAGATTACACCGACAGCAGGTAGATATAACAGTACGTTCATTTTCACGCTGATCGCCAAACTGTAAATAACGGAACCGACCAACCAATGGTGATTCTGCCAAGACCATATAGCAATATAGGTAATAAAAATGGCAAATGTGTCATTGAATAGTCGAAGCATATATATGCTATGAAGACGTTTCGATAGAATCAACAGTGGAAAAGAATAAAGAGGAGCCTACAAAGTCAGCAAAGTTAGGTGCGCACTGTGTAGTAGTGGTATACTAGTAAGTCACATACCTTAGCTTTGACATAACTCCTAAGCACCAATGCAAGTGTGACCATATAAAGTCCAAGAAATATTAGTTGGGCACGAAATATGTTCGTCCCACGGTCTGTTAGTTTATACAGCAAGCTGAATATATATACATGACCAGCAGGATAGCTAGAAATGGGTCAATAAAATGCGTCGTAGGTAATATAACAGCGCGGGGAGACGTACACTAGAGGACCCGTACCACCATTGATGTTCTAGATATAAAGTATCATCAGAGAGTGAGTCTCGAGAACTGGTTAAGTGGATAGATACGTACGGTATAGTCTCTTTCTCCTTTCTGAAAGAGCTCAACCTGCTCCATGTAGGCCACCCAATCGATTTCTGTATCTGATATAATTCAGCCAACAGATTTTCCTAACTTAGTTTGACATAGTACAGATCGCGTACATGGAACCTTGAGGACTATGTAGCTGGAAAGAGCCAGATCTGTGAACCAAAGCAGGGTTGCCAGAACAGCTCCGTATTGGGAGCTGGTGACAAAGTCCCCAATTGCACCAAGTCGACATGGCTTCATTGAGAGTTAAGAAATTGGCAATTGCAGGCACAAGTGTGTGAAGTACAGATCAAACGAATCAAACGAAGGCGGCAGCGAACACGAAAGCGGTGTGATGTAATGACGCGAAAAAGAAACGTTTCTCTATCAGTAGGTTTAGGTTTTGGCAAATGGCATAGATGAAAGTAAATTATCATACAAATGATCCTCCCACGCAGCCGCAGGGAGCGACTTTTAAAGCAATGCGAATTCCAGTGTAAAACCCATTTTTAAGGCGAAGCCGGCTAGGCCTATAATTGGAATCGTGAATTTTCGAAAGTCTTCCATGTCAATAAGACCTGATCTAAATCCATAATAAGAATCACGTTACCCAAAGCGGGCTTACTGCTTTGGCACCCTCAAGGACGCGGGCGACGACCACAAAGCATTCCCTTTTGCCTTCTCAACTCAGCATATCAACAAAGAATTACCCATCTTCTTTAAATAGTCATCAAATAAACGTGCCCTGCATTTTGAATTGTACAGTAATCCAAGAAGGGGGGACAGAATGCAACTATAATATTTGCTGGGCTTGAGAAGCAGTCTCCAAGACAGTGACAAAGGTGAAGAGAGAGTGTGTGGGACGGGTTTCCTGGCCTCCAGCAAAGCCGTACAACTTGGATCTGCCTGCGGTGTTGAGTGGATTTTTGGCAAGCAACCATATACGGTTAAAAAATCATGTAACCACGGTCTACGACATAACTATGGTTTCATGTCGTAACGAGACAGGCTAAGTGCGCCTTACACTTTTCAAGACTTAGTATTATGGAATGTGTCTATGTCCTTTCAAACTCGAGGGCACTGTGTATTCTATGCTTAGCAACGTACATAACAGGCGAACAAAAGACAGAATGCTTCCGAGAACCGTCAAATAGAAGAACACATTAATTTAGTTCTATTTTTCTATCAGCCTCGTCAATATGAGAATATGAGGCTGGTCTCGCACTTCAGCGGTCTCACCCGTGAGCGGAACTTCTTGCGAATGTCTCGAACTTTCGCAAAAGTTGCCGGTACGAGAACTCGGCCTGTAGATAAATCTCTACGGTGAAGAATTAAGCCCCCAGCCAACGTTTTTGCCGAGCCGCACGGCTGATATGGAGTTCTCGCTTCGAACGGATCCCTTACCCGACTCCTTCCTTGGCTTTGGGTGCCAAGTATAGTATCACCGCAATATGCCCCACCCTTTCATTGTCGGCACTATTCCTACCGACGGTCTTATTATACATTTCATTCTTTATTGTTGTTCATGTTCTTATTGCAAGTATGAGCTTGTGTAGGAGTGCACCACGCTTCTCGGAGTATTTAAGAATCGTAGTGGTGCAATTAGAAGGACAATGATTATTGCCATGGGTTACGCGTCACGTGAATTAAGAGTTTCCCCTTACCCATTTCACGTGAGAGCTATTACCCTGCGGGTCCCTAAATAATCGACGGACAGCCGCATGGGTGGGAGGAGAGGGTACTTTACGACTTTATGCAGCACCAAAACGCTGGGTGCAGCCCGGTCCAGTGTGGACTCATAGTGCGCCGCTTCTCTACTCTCGCTACCACTTACTCGTAGTATATACACGTAGATTCCCGTAGTTCCTAGACAAGTAAACGACCTACCACGACCAAAAGCTCGCGTTGGCATCGCCATCTCGTCGCCCTCTATGGACAACAACAACGGCGGCCAGGGTTCGGTGTCAGGGGCAGAGTCCTCTGACATTATTGCTCTCTCCTCTAAACACCAAGGACTTCTTTCACGAGCCAATGGCTGGTTAGATTCCACTCTCATGCGGTTTCCAAGAAAAAGACTTCTGCTATTTGTGCTCACAAATGTCGTCACTTTGATCATTGCAACTTCGTTAAGCAGACATATGTCTAATAGTGATGGAGCACTGAGTTTTGAATCACCGTTCACTGCTCAGTCAGAGCCAGCTGCTGTTCCGGTCATCAAAGGGAGAGTTGCGTTTCTTACCTCAGTATGCGGGAGTAGTGATGTGAGAGATGATGCTTGCTCTTCTCTGACATTCTTACAGTACTAACCTGGTAGCATGGCAGATTATCGGCGCAAAAACCCTTGTGCATTCGATTAACCAAACGCAGACACTTGCTGATGTTGTTGTATTGGCACTGAGTACGCTGTCAGAAGCAGATCATAAGGAGTTCACGACTCTCGGGGCAAAAGTAATGGATGTCGCTTCACTGAACCCTGGTTTTTCGGTAACGCCTGAGGACTTTGATGGGCCCGACGGCCCGGACGTGCCTGAGGAAGATAAATGTGCGACGCCTGCAATCCACTCTTGGGCCTTGAAGGATTACCAGAAGGTCTTATATATTCAACCCGAAAGTCTTGTTTTACAAAATGTTGATGAGCTATTTCGGGAAAATACTCTCTCCGCATCGGTCGACTCAGGAGGGATTGTTGACGGCCTAATCATGCTTCTCACTCCGAGCGCAAGTCGATATACTCGGCTTTTGGCTACGAGGGCGGCCTCAATGAATAAGGGCGGGAGTGATCTAAGCTTTTTATCGTCCGAATTTCGTGGTTTCAGCCCAATTAAGCCTATATACAATGTGAAAGTCGAATATGAAGACTTAGCGTACGGCAAATACGTTTTCAAAAATGCAAAAATATTCAACTTTGTGGGAGCGTTGAAGCCATGGGGATTGTTTACTCCGAAATCGAAGAACTGGCGAGAGAACTACAACGAAGATATGATTTTTAAATGGAGACAGGTGGAGCAGTCCAGGAATTTCAAGATTAAGCCGGATAAAGACTTACAGACGTGGATAAGTAAACGCGGATCTCAACAGATATGCAACAACTATTTGGCAAAAAAGACATCTATATCTGAGCGAATGGAAGACAAATACAGCGTGCTGCTGGCGACTCACTCAATGCGGCGTCAAGAGACTCTACCGTTCGTTGCTCGTCAGCTGCTTCGATCTGAATCCGTGGACAAGATTTTTATAGTCTGGCACAAAAAGACTAATAAGGTATCGGCGAATGTCAAGAAGTTTGTTGAGGAGCAAAAGGGCAGGGTGGTCATTGTCAAGCAGGACGTCGATTCTATCATCAATCGATTCAATCCAATACCTGGTATCCGCACGCGCTCTGTCCTTGTTGTCGACGACGATGTATGGGCACCGCAGGAACACATCGATCTTGCCTTCGAGGCATGGAGATCTCACCAGGACGGATTGGTTGGCTTTGCACCGCGAAATGCCTGTTTGGATGTTCGGTCTGGCACCACCAATTATTGCTGGCCGACTGCTTCGGATCCGCCAAAATATTCCATCATTTTAACGAAATTCATGTTCATGGATGCGAACTTTTTGTTCTTGTGGCGCTGTGGAGTGCCAGACAGTGTTTTGAAGTACGTGGACGATCTTGTCAATTGCGAAGATCTCGCCATGAACTTCCTGACAACCGGGGTGAGCGGAAAGCCATCTCTACACGTCGCATCGGAGAACGTCTACGATTTTGGCTTAGTGGATGGCATCTCAAGTAACTCCGGGCATTGGCTAAAACGCAGCAATTGCATACAACACTTTATCGAGGAATTTAACGTTAATCCGTTAGTTCAGAACAAAGGAAGCTATCACTCATATGTTGGTACGGACTTCAAGTCTGAGACTTGGGAGAAGTTTCTGGATATTTTTAAATCTTTTGAGGAGGATGACAAGACGTGGGAGGTGGACGTGGAACAGGTTCCAACACTGTAAATTACATAGCATAAGTTTGTATGTGACATATAATTATAAAATGTCACACGTTATTTGGCACGCAATATATTTGCTTATTTCAGGCGCAAGAGTCAATTGCAATGTATAGATTGATTTTTTAATAGATAACTTATTACTTGTGGATTTCTCGAATCAACTGTAATGTCTATTGACTGGTTTTAGCTTATTACTTCTGTGAATTTCCTTCAAGTTAGTTTGGAGGTGTCGCTAAGTATGTACGAGATGTTTAGGTTTCTTGCCAGTTTGGGTGGTTACTCTGAGTTAAAAGGAACGTTGCACTCGCCAACGCGACCAGCTTGCAAAATAACAACAAACCAGCAAACAATGCCGAGGACGCCCAGAATCTGCGAATTAGGAGCTTGAAGATAATCTTGAATTGAATAGTCATCGTCGAGTTGAGAAAGAATACTGCGACCTTTGCTTTCGTCTCTCGTGACAACTTTGCAATCACCGAGATGAGATTCTCAGTGAAATTGATCAAGGTAAATCCTTTCGATTTCAATTTCAAGATATGAATGACTGAGTTCGTTTTTTTATCAGAAGCACTCTCGAAGGCTCACTCGGACCGAAAGTTATCGAACTGGAAGGAAGAATGCAGTAACAGCTTTCGCAGCATTAGAGTCTCTGAAATCGTCAGCCTCCCTACCCCTCGTCACGGAAATTCGTATTCCAGAGTCCAACTACGAAGATAGCATCAAGACATTGCCGTTAGAAGTGAATTCGGTCCGCGAAAAAGTGGTTCTACTTCAGAGTATTGAGAGCGTCTTGGAGACTGCCGTTGTCGGTCATCTTCTTTCGGACGAAATGTCAAATGATAGTGTCGACAAGCACGAATTAAAGCAAACAACTGACAACTGCAAAGGCACTGAGGAAGTAAGAAACGAACAAGTGGGGTGATAACCGATGAAGTATTTGACTCATTCTAACCATTTGATATCGAGCAGGTTAACGGCCATAATACCTGCGATATATCTTGTCTTGTATTGGACGACGGGTGGCACCAAGGTGGCACGCCGCTTCTCTCACCAAAAAATTCATCTACTGATACCAAGACCATGTCATTTCAAGAGGAAGGCTCGCTGATACCAGATCGCACGATCGCGTTAGACGGTTCTCAAGAATTGAAAGCCTCTGCCGACTTGTCTTCTCCTCCGCAGAGACTATCTCCGCTTGTTATGGTGAGTATGCTTGCCTTTGTCGGTCTGACATCTTCTTCCACGTACTTTTCTGTCTTACATGACGCCGAATTGCACGGCTGCGATGCTCGCTTTTCCAGAGTACAATTTGGAAAAAATACCTTGCACGTCGTTATTCGTTTGTGTCGTAGCGTTTTTGCGTCATTGCCGTTGGGCGACATTGGTGGCAACATTAGCCTGCAGTCTGTCGCTGAGGACACCTCGGTCGAGGACTGCATGGTTTATCCGTCCGCATGGCTTCTCTTTCATTTGTTTCTGTTTCTAGGAGCAGTTGTCACTCATCAGGTGGAATATTCGAGGTCTGCCACGAAAATTCATTGAGAGATCGGTTCAATCGGCGTTAGGGATGGCTTTCTGGTAATAAATGTTTGACATGCCAACGGTTTAATGTGTCATATCTCAGAGTGTTGCAAGGAGTTTCAGTTACAGTGTATCATTATTTGTCATATTAATATCTTTACTAAATGGGTTGTCGTCTTACTATACTGAATATGTAATCGTCACTGCTCATACTCCACCATTTTAAACACCTGTCGGTTGATGTGGCGATCTCCACGATGACCATATAATATGACGTCACCACGGAGAAGGTCCAACTTTCGCCCCTAAATAATTCAGCCGCGACATCCATTTCACCACTCCTCCCAAGGACTTTTCCGGCCGCGTAATTGCAGAAGCTGAGATAATAATATTTAGCCCTTCGACAGGACAGTCTTTGTGACCATTTTGAATTGCATAGGCAAATACTGCTTTTGGTTTCGATTGTGTTGTTGCGGCTAGAGTATTCTGCGGAGATTTCAGTTTCATCTTTTGGTTCCCATCTCGTCTCGAGATTCTGCGCACGAATTGTCTCCAGAGTATCTGAGCTATTTTTGTTGCCATCTACTCCCGAGATAAAGTCTTACCCGAGCTAGCAAATATCGAGAATTTTCCTCTGAAATCGGAAGGACATTGAACGACAGCAATGGCTGGAGACTATGTCACTGTCGCATCATGGTTGATGTTTCTTGTTGTCTTTTTCACCACAGCGGTCTATGCCTCACGACGCCAGTGGGAGTTCTTGAAACATCCCTTTTTCAACCGCTTCGTTTCGCACTCGAACATACGAGGCCGGGCAGGCGCCGGATATCTGCCGGGAAACTCTCGATCCGGAGCACTTCCGCGGCCTCCGGGATTGCATGTCATGTCGGGATCCACGTCTGTCTCGTCTGGGAACTCGTCCAGCGGAGGGTTCCAGGAAGATCTCGAAAGCGGCCTGTCCTCGGAGACTTTCAACTTGGGGTCAAACCTTGCCGACGGCGATTCGCGGCATGGCCTGGCCGACGATTCCAAGCAGGAAATCCAGACGATCATGCGGGAAATGCACCTCGGCTTTGATGATGCGAGAGCCCTGTACACGGCCAGAGTTTTGGAACGGAATGGAATCGGTGCCGATGGACGGCCAAGGGACCCGCGGGCGGTATTTTTTAGCTGAGACGACGGACTGATTTCGACGTTATGGTGAAACAAGTCGAGAAGGCCTATTATTTGCCTGAATGGATCTTTTTTCCGGGGGAAATATGGAGTTTGCAGTTAGTTGTTCACGGACGAGTTCCACTTTTCTCTTAACGACATCGTTGTGTATTTTGTAATTTTGAATATTGTTTGCATACGAAAAATAGACTGGTGCATTTTATTTAGGCCGCTCATATCTAGACGAACAACTTCATATAATGCTCCGAAACCAAAGTAACAAAACTAACCAACGATAGTATCAAACAAACGGAACCCAGATAGATGAATGCAATTAAATAAATCCCAAAGTACTCCTCATAACAAAACAGTCGCAAAAATGCTTTAAATATAAAATCAGTAGTATGTGTATGCTCAGCTTACAACTCTTCCACCCGCGCTGATCTTCTTCCCTGCGATGCCCGCATCCCGCAGTTTCTCCCATACTTTTTGGGTCTTCTCGACACTCTCGAAATCATCGTCGTCCACGTAATCGGTGACCCCAGAAATCCTCTTGTCCTGGTTTTGCCTGATCCACTTGTCCAATCTGCCATAGACACGGTTCCATTCTTCTTCAACAACCTTGAGAGTTTCACCCGCGTCCCGTCTCGCATCAATCTTCATGGCTAGCTCAGAATTGTTCTGCCTGCCGTGACTGAATTGAGCCGAGAGTTCCTTCTCCGTAGCCGAGCTCCGGGTCTGCTGCTTCAAACCTGCGATATCCATGTCGAGCTTATTGCATAGTTCGCTAAATGGGCGCAGATTCTTTTCTTGATCACGATATGGGCGCGAAACATATCTGATAACTCTATTACCGGACTCAACAATCGAATTTGCCAATGCCGTGAAGCCTTGCAGATTTATGTCGTTGTCGTCCAGATGGACGCGTCTCAAGGACCGATTAACTGTAAGCGCCTTCGCAAGGATCATGGCACCATCAACGGATAGTTCATTGCCCGCAATATACAGCTCACACAGCGTACTGTTTTCTGAAAGACGGGCCAGAGCGCGACCTATACCGTGGCCGATACGAGCAACTTGGAGCTTAGAAGTCTCTCCAGTGAGGTTCAGTGAACGCAATGCAGTGTTGTTCGCAAACACTTCACCGAGCAAATCGCACGCGTCGACTGAGGCGTCATCATCTGGAATGAGCAAAAGAGACAAGTCCAAGTGCGTTAGCCTGCAACGTGGGTCGGCAAGAACTTTGAACAAGGAGCACAAGAATTTCTCTTTGCTGAATTCCAAGCGCGGCATAGATATGCGTCTAACGTTCGTGCCCAGTGTGAGAACGGAGTCCAAAAATTCGTCAAATCCTGCAAAACAGATCGGATTGTCTCCGATGTAAATGGTCATTCCAACATGCGGAGGAGTAGGTCGGCGCCCGATTGCACTCAATAGCTCGCCTATATGAGTCCCAGTGAGGCTGCAAGACTGCACCGAAAATTCCACCAGGGACGATGAGTTTGGGGATTCCAGGAATCGACAGAGATGCCTCACAGAAACGGGTCTAAGACGGGTGCCGTCCAAAACGAGACTTCTTAAACGCATATTTGACAAGGTATCCACCGAGAGCAATGGCATGTCATCTGACGTAATCAACAGATTACGAAGATATAGATATCGCAAATACTGAAATCGATATAGACTTTCGTTGAGGGAGTACACGGAAACGCGACCCGGATTCTCAGAAATATCAAGTCCTTCCAGAGTGTTTTCGTGTACCTCCAGTGCCTGCAACAGCAGGGTTAGCTCTCGCTCGTATAGGCCGCAATGAGCAATCTCGATGTTGCGTAAATGTGCTGTTCGTGTGCTTCCAACGTCGACAAGATAGTCGAAGTCGTATAAGCCGATCTGGACATTTGAAAAGACAAACGAATCAACATTCGACGTCCCTCGCTTTGCAACTTGCATGATGCCATCAATGGCACCGCATCCACGGTCAATATCTGCCATCGGAGAAGAAACAGTACGAAGACAACCGTTAATATCCAGCATGCGTAATGCAGTGCTGCACAGCATGAGCAACTGCAATTCGAGTTTGAGGAGCGGAAGCTGCTTCATGTACTTTGAAATACGCCGTCCAGTCGACGTTCGCGTCTGATCCAACTCGATGCCGGCGTAATGGTCGGCAATATCCACCAGACCAGTCAGCGAAACCCCCGCGAATGAGATTCCGCCAAATGCTTCGTTCCATCGAAGAGCACGCATAACCGCCAAAATCTCGAGCACACTATAAGCTGATACCGAGGTAGGTGACGATGAAGTTTGTTTTGAAGGTAGCAATCGGAAAACGAGACCATTGTCTTCGTCCCATTCTACGCTGTAGTTGATGTTTGAGACAGCATTAGCAACTCCATACGCAACGCAGTAAGCGCTCAAAGTCGTATGAAAGCCATTAAAATGACATCCTCGTGGCCTCCGAAATGAATTCACAGTAGACGAGGACCGAATTGAACTGTCCTCAGTTACCGTATCTTGAATTGGAACTAAAGGCTCGTCCAATACATTCTCTGGAACGTCCAATGTAAGAGGATACTCGGTCCAACACGGTCTTAAGTACTCAATGCAAGACCGAACTCGCTGAATGATATCCTTCGCGGCACACGATGCTAGCTCGATGGATCTGACAGGACTGAGGGGAGATCGAAACGACAGGTAGAACGTAGAATCACGAGGAGACATTGCAAGATGGACGAGAGATAAAATGCCATGTGAAGAAAGGGGAGAGTATTGAGCGGGAAGGCCATAGACGTTTGTGAAGACGACCGGCGTCTTGGAGTCGACTGCGATGAGATGAACAGCATAATGGCCGATAACGAGAATTGCGTGGGTAGCAGCATTTGCAAGTTTTGCGAGGTCATCGGACGAAGCAGCGTTGGCGAGCTTATGAGAGGAGTTCTGTTTTGGATGCTGCTGCAAGACGACATGATACGCAGTGAAGGACGAAGCATTGTAGTCGCCACGGGCTCGTAGATAGCCGCGAAGGGCATCGCAGACGACGGGCGAGACGATATGCGCAATTGTTTGTTTTGGAACGGCGTCGCGGAGTTTCTGGAGCCAGGTTTCCGTCTCTGCTCGCGACAGAAACTGCAATATGGTAGAGTGCGGTGCGGCCGAATCGTCGACATAAGACACCTGAATATGCAATGGACCAACCTCGAAGAGCGCAGTAACCTAAAGCAAGACAACAAGAGCACCGTTAGACAGACAATCGTGGAAAGTTGCAGACAGATCCGCATGGGCATCAAAAACAACGAGACTTACGCGATCAAGGCAGCAAATCGTCTGGTCTAGACTATGCATGGACGAGGAATCGGAGAGCAGAGATGGTTGGGCATATGCTCCACTGCTAGAGCTCGAGACAGGCGTCAAGGATGGAAACATGTCAGCGGCTTTGGCTTTGCTTTTGAAGCGCACGAGTTCGTTGCGGGTGAGGACGACAAAGTCCTTCTTCTTGCCACGAAGCAGGCCGGCAGACGCGACGACCTCGCCAGCGTGAATCACAACGGAGGAATAAGAGGACGGCGAGGACACCGCCACTGACACGGAGGATGCTTTAGACAACGGCTGCACGGCAGGCATGGTCAACGTCGCGACGGGGGGCATCGTAGCCGAACGATGGAGCTGGCCCTGCTGAGTTGCGGGCGGGGCGAGAGACGACGAGTCGTGAGGAAGATATGAGGTCGCGGCGGAGCGCGCGGATGTCTGGGAGGAGTTGCGTGAGTGGCCGCGCATAAAAGGCGCCATGGCAGACGCTTCGCGAACGGCGAGCGCGAGGTTCAGACCAGCAGCGCTATTGCAAGCCTGTGGAAGTTTGCGGTGATGTTTGCGGGTCTCGATGTTTGGTTGTTTGTTGACAGTGTGGATCGGCGACCCCGGAACGCGCAGGTTGTTGACCCTGCGTGGGTGGCATTGCAGCAAGCCCCTGTTTCGTCCTAGCGGCTGCGGCCCATTTTGCTGCCGTCTCTGCCCTCGCCGTCTGTCCTCTCGCTCAAGTGGTAAACGCCGCCCCCTCCTCTCCCACAGCGGGCCGGACACGGACCGGGGGGGGGCCTGCCAGAACGCAGCGGACTCGGTCGCCTGCAGGACCGGCGGGAAGCTAGGCCAGAGCGCGTTCCGCGACCATACGGTACGAAGGACCGCGCACTGCCACCAAACAAAACTGAAATCGTCCCAATCCGAGCCTCACGAGAAGCTTGCCGCAGCTATGATTTATCTCCGTGCACGCGTCACCAACTTAATATTACACTTTCGCTAGTCTGTTCACTTGCCCCGACCATTAAACCGTAATCTTAATTTGGCAGAAGCTGCGTGACTGCGATTCGGCGCGGCTCAGGGGAGCTTGCCCTAGCTGGCAAAGCCCT
Organism: Lipomyces sp. NRRL Y-27488; assembly: GCA_030556275.1. Lineage (NCBI taxonomy): Eukaryota > Fungi > Ascomycota > Lipomycetes > Lipomycetales > Lipomycetaceae > Lipomyces > Lipomyces sp. NRRL Y-27488. The sequence goes on along the minus strand of JAKTPS010000013.1, from coordinate 116,629 downwards.
AGTCCCAGCGACGCAACACACAACTATCGCTCAGGTCCAGCATTGCAAGTCTGAGGAGGCTTCACAGCGAGACAGGCATCATTCGTATCCGTTCCGTATCCACACAGTCTGCCATAATGACCTCCATTTCGAAGTACGGAAACACCGTCGATCGTATTATGCGTCCCCCTTTTGGCAGCGAGATACTAATCCGCTTGTTTGTTTTGCAGCGATCTCATCTGGGAGCTCACCCGCGCGAACTCTTCGTACCTTGTCAAGCGCAAGACCGGCGCCGGTGTCCAGTTCTCGCGCGACCCCTTCAGCCTGGACAACGAGTACAGCTTCAAGAACTCCGGTCCTGCTAACACCAAGGCCGTCGGCGTCAGCCTTTCCGAGTCCGGCTCCATTGTCCTCTCCACCAAGAAGGCGGGCGCCTTCGCCTCCCCCGCCAAGTCTGTCATCACCACGACTTTCAAGCCCTACAAGAGCAACCGAAAGGTTTACGCCGCCATTGCCGGTGCCACCAAGGGATACAGAAATGATCTGCGAGCTGTATGTGATGTAGTTGGTATCTAGGCTGTTTCGACTATCACTAATTCATGTTATAGGCTGCTGTCAGCAGAGCGTCCGCGCTGTTGGCCTCCAAGAAGTCAAAGAAGACCTTCGCCAAGAAACTGCGGGGCAAGCAGGCAAGCGAGTTTGCGGAGCTGAAGTAATCGCGGTTTGGTATTGTGACGAGTGTATAACAAGACAGATCATGAGATCGAGGGACTTCCGTTGTGATGGTGTATATAAAATAAAAATTTGAAAATGTTCTGATCCTACATATGCCGCATGCCACCGACCTTTCAAGTTGCCAATGGTAGAATTTTTCGATATGCACTGACATGGGTATGCCCTGGTCACCCAATAACTCGATCGAATGGAGTGAGTCTTGTGGGACATTGCAGTGGCTTTATGTATGCACTACAAGTTATTTGCAATTAATTGGAAAAACGTCACGTTTAGCCTCGCCCTAAAGTCAGGAAGCAAGCGATTTCAGGTTCATTCATGGGCGTCGGATATCGACTCGGAAAGCTGTTGCGCAGTTTTCCGAGCGAGAATCCGAGGGTCGGCGGCAGACTCGGGCATGAGTGCAATAAATTATGACACTTCTAACTGCCCAGCGAACAATGAGAAAAAATTAAACATAACTGGATGTGAATTCAGGGACCACACGTCCTGCCATAGTCCGTCCCGGTGGAAGCCAATAATAACAGCACGACTGCGTCCTTGCCCTACCGCCAACCACGCAACGCCGCGGGATAATAAAATTATTATTAGGGGGTATGAGCCAGCGCATTGTGAGAAAGAACGGCTGCCGTTGCTGTTGGATAATAGGCCTTGAATCGGCGCGGGTTGACGAAAATCGAGGCCGTCGAAACATATTCCCGAACAACTGACCCCAGACCGGTTCCGAGGTAAAAATTACCAGAGCTGGATCCAACTGCCAGAAACTTCTGCCCCAGACCTTGTCCTTACTTTTCCCGCGCCATTCCCCTCCCCCGCTCTTCTCGGGCGGGCGACTGCGACCGAGTGCTCTATGCGCCTGGGTTCGGCGTGTGGCAGGTAGTGACAGCAGATCCAGGCAGACGAGCAGCAAGACTTCATATGATATGATATGTAGAAGACATGTAGAGCCAAGCCGCCCGTCATTTTCCGACTGGCGAAAATAATCCGGGGCCTGGTGCCGCGCAATGCCGGGGACAGAGCCGGAACAACGCCCACAACCGTACATCACGAAACGAACTGCCAACGGCCGGTCGAATAGGGGCCATTCCATGACCACAGTCTCCCGGCAGTGTGGACTGCACACACCAGCACGCAATTGACTGCCAGGTTCTCGAACCCTGCCGGTCCTCAGTCAGGTATTGACCGACATCCAGTCGCCCGCCTGGGTCAGCACCAGGTGTGTGGCCGGGTAAGCCCCCGCGGCGTTGCCCCGCTTTCCGGTTGGGGCGCCTATATAGAGAGCTGTCCACTCCTACGCCGGTCTGATCCTTCCTAAACTCACACGGTTAGATCCTTGCTCCCGCCTTCGTTGCCTGACGTCCCACATCCATCTCCTCACAAGTTTATCTTTAAAAAGAAACAATGGTCAAAGCAGTTGTCGCAGGCGCCAGCGGTGGTATGATTCTTCGCTAGTTTTTCAATGTTGATCCGTGGATTCTGACGGCGATCGTCGTGGCAGGTATCGGCCAGCCCCTCTCTCTTCTTCTCAAACTTGTAAGCCATCATTCATGTCATTGCATAATTGAGATGTACTCACACACTGCAGTCGCCCCTTGTCGACGAGCTGGCTCTCTACGATGTCGTCAACTCTCCCGGTGTCGCTGCCGATCTCTCGCACATCTCCACCAAAGCGAAGGTGACTGGTTACCTTCCGGCTGACGACGGCCTCAAGCTGGCGCTTACTGGCGCTGATGTGGTTGTTATTCCCGCTGGTATTCCTCGCAAGCCTGGCATGACCCGTGATGGTGAGTAAATACTTTTTTTTTTGGAGTCGGCGGAGGGTTTTATCGGAGCTTTACTGCCTTGCAGCCACTCCGCCCGTCCGATCTTTCAAATCCGCTCCGCCGAGTTCCAACACTCTTTTTCGGCATATGCAGCTACTAATGTGCTGCAGACTTATTCAACATCAATGCTGGCATCGTTCGCGATCTCATCACCGGCGTCGCTCAATTCTCGCCCAAGGCGTTTGTTCTCATCATTTCCAACCCTGTGAACTCTACAGTCCCGATCGCTGCCGAGGTCCTGAAGAAGTTCGGCGTCTTTGATCCGTCCAAGCTCTTCGGTGTCACAACTCTCGACATTGTCCGATCTGAGACTTTCTCTGCTGCAGTTCTGGGCAAGTCCGACCCCAGTGTCTTCAAGATCCCAGTTGTTGGTGGCCACTCGGGCGACACCATCGTGCCCCTGCTCTCTCTTGCGTCGCCTCCTGTCGATGTTACCGGCGAGACCCGCGACGCCCTCGTTCACCGTATCCAGTTTGGCGGTGATGAGGTCGTTCAGGCCAAGGAAGGCAAGGGCTCCGCTACTCTGTCGATGGCACATGCCGGTTTCAGATTCGTTGAGAGCATCCTGAAGGCGGTCTCAGGTGAGACTGTCGTGACCGAGAACACTTTTGTCTACCTGCCGGGTGTCGCTGGTGGCGATGAGATTAAGGCTGTCACCGGACTTGATTACTTTTCTGCTCCTGTTGAGCTGGGTGTAAGTTGACATTGTTAGTTTGGATTGCGAAGCTCAAGGAACTGATAGAATATCTTTAGCCCACTGGTGCCATTAAGGTCGAGAATATCTTGCCCAAGGCCTCTGAGTACGAGAAGGGTCTTTTGGAGGTTGCGTACACCGGCTTGGCCGCAAACATCAAGAAGGGTGTCGACTTCATTGTCAATGCTCCGGCAGCGAAGTAAGTTTTTGACTACATTTTTCTTTTCTAAACGGCAGAATTGTATTGCTTCATTTGATTGTACTTTATGTCATATGGTTAGAAAAAATGGATCAAGTATCATCTGTATAATCACTGTAAATGGGAACACAATTCTGTTGTAAGACGTAGATTTGTTGCTAATGAGTTTTGCTGCAGGATATAAATTCCCTAGATCGTTATATGGGCGGCGAGACTGATCAGCCGGTGTGATTGGACGTCTATATTTGATACACGTGTTTTATGAAATAAGATATGTTAGACTTGCGTTGTACGTAACGTTCGATGGTGCTAAGCGAATGCCTCTCTATTATTGTCGACTTGCCTGATACGGCACTGCTCATTCAGCTGGCACTTCTGAGTAGGCTTTCTGCCATATGTATGTACGCTGTGTAAAAAAACAGCACATACATAGCGAGTCGGATTCTAATAATACATCAGTTCTAAACATCATCGCCATTCACACTCAGAGTTATTATGTTTCCGTAGAAACTCAGACAATTGATAGCCTCGTGAGCTTCCTAGATCTCCTCGAGGAGCGCGACAGTCATGTGAAAGTTGTAACATGTGATTAGCGCAAGAAAAGATTATCCGGCCGCGTAGGCCGGGTAACCTTCACAAAACAAGATTGTCCGCATCGAACTACATCCATAACTATGTGACACCATATTGTCACATGCATTTGTTGGAAGGTCGGACGAGGTGCGGGTTGATATACAACAGTGCTGCCCATGCTTAGCCCTCGAGATAGCCCGAAATTAAAGAAAACAGACACGTATTGGCATACTCCATTCTTGGATTGTATAATGCAGCACTACGTGGCATTGAGAACATGCCTCTGTGTATAACCGGTGGTGAGGTATCAGCTGGGATGTCCCAGGAGAGTGTCGCATTCAGCTGACAACTACATGTATCAGAGCAGAGAGAACGCCCGCCGTAAGATAGCAGATGAGAAAGGCAAAACCGCACCGCCCACGATGCCGCGGCTCGTCCGCAAACGTCGCCGCCTTTCGTTGACCTCGCTCAATTCAGCCTTTGATGGAGGCTTGAAGTGCGCCATTAATTAAATAAATATATCATCACCACACCTCTGGTTAGGCAGAGCAAAATGTTTTGAGAACCGGAAATGGCATTGCGACATGCATAACATGGTTTACAGCAAGAGTCAGAGCGGCTGGCCCCAATTTTTGGGACCAGCGGCGCAATTGTACCGCATACATGCAGCCTAAACGAGACGCCATATCATACAGGTCTTACTCGGAACTGCGCATATTTTGATGGATTTCTTCGTTGACCTTGTGGAATCTAGGCATAGAGAGTATTATGACAATTTCAACAATGGAACATGTCATGCGAATGGCCAGATTCCAGAAGTCGACGTGTCACTACTTCTATACTCGCTTTAACCACACAAGGCACTACAATTAACAATTAAATAAACTGCCCGCTGTGGCTAGGCAAGCCGCAGCGAGCCGGGGCGTGCTATATTTCATTATCGTCAGAAAGCCAGAAATTAGCTTACGCGCAAATGTGACGAACCAAAAATAAGATCTTTATTATAAAAGTGATTGCTACTAGAATATAATTCCCACTACCTCTCCTATAACGAACACGATATACCCTGTTGTAGTCAAACGCATCGCCTGCCTATTTGGGCCTGTAAAGCAGAATTTCGAGTGCAAAACGGTTTGCTGGTGGCGAATGATGGTGGCAAAGAGATTTTATGGAACTGAAAGAAAAGAGAACTCTTCGATATCGACTGACAATTTTTTATCCGGAATCTACCGACAAACTTTACGTCTGACAAGAGAGACTAGAGTCCTTAGGGCACAGCGACCTAGCCCTGAAAAGCCATTTGGTTGCAACTTCTATTATTCCCTTTTCTTCCTCAATTTCTCGGAGATCAGGCGATATTTCAAAAATCCGTCTAAAATATTGGAGATCCTTCTCGCTCTCTATTAGAAGTATAATTGACTATCAATTCTTCCTGGTTCTAATGCGGGGCAGTGTGTATTGAAAGTTGCAGGCGTCATCCCATTGAACCTGCCAGTGAAGTCCACGGGCCAGGCATGTCCGGTGACAGTCGTACCACCTTCAAAACTAAACTCATTTTAGGTTAAAGAATGGAACCACTCGTCACACATATCAAATTTATGCAAGTGCCACCGAGCCCTGGCGGTTCATGCAGTCAGCATCAGCCGTCAATTGAGATATATGTATCATGCATACATTATATTTATATAATAACCAACAATTGCTCGACTTAGTTGGGCGGAAGATTTTTACTATGGTCTCTTTGGCTATAAAGCTTGTACCACCATAGCACCCTTAAGGGGATTGTAGATGATGCAGACCTGCCTATTCTAGTATTTTCCTCTTCGCTGGAGGTTTGGTTTCTTTCTTCGTGCTTTTCCTCTTGTAATCTCGTCTATTGTGCTAATTCTCCGTCGAAAAGGGTACTTAACACGGAAATCATACGAGCTAATTCTATTTTGCTACGTTACTCACTTTGTGCCAATAGTGGCCAATGTGTCGTTTAGCTTAATCTTGGTACCCCCACGACTTACTTAGAGCAGGAGCGTTGTTGCAAATTTCATGAGCATTGAGAGAAAAAAAAAGTCCTTTCACCCTATCTGCACTATCATATGCATATGTAACGCGATTAGTCTGGTTTCTTGTGCATTGCATTGATTGGAAATTCGAAAAACAAAATGTGTCCGTCTAAAGTCCGAGAGCAGGGGCCAATAGTCTAGCAGCTTACACTTTAATGCAGAGCATATCCCTATTCGGAAATTTTTGGGGCTAAATTTAGGGTTGATTGCAAAAATGGTCACCAAAAGAGAAAAGTTCCAGAACCACAATAGGTGGGGCCGGCGTGTGTGAACTTTCAACAGGCAGAGGAAATTTTAGCATCATAAACCATTCTGTAAACGGAACACGGTGAGTAAACGTTATATGCCAAGCTGTAAACCTTCGTCCGAGACCCGATGATCTATTCCATACCGCTTATAACTGCGGTTCGAGTCCGTCTTATCACTTTCGTCTTAATTAATGCGAGAACTTCTATCGACCTGTTTTCGGAGACGACCGTGACTAGGTTACCCGGCCTGAAATTAATTTACAGCAAAAAAAAAAAAAAAGAAAAATGGCCAATCAGGTCTCCGTAGAACCATCAGAAAATGCCATGAGCCATGACGCGCAGATCATATTAAAGCGCTTGTAGGAAAATAGAATTTCGACAATAAGAACGGTAGATATTACAATTATCCGGGTGGTGCTCTGTCCGAAGAGAAATCACTGAGAGTTAGGAGTTAAATAGAGATCTCATCTCAGTAAAGAGCAAACATGAAATGTCTAAAGCCAATGAATTTGTTATATTTCGGCCATAAAACTCCTCGCGAAGCTACAAAGCGCAGTCATAAAAAAGGATTTCTATAAGGAGACCTTGCTTTTGGTGACAGATGTCCAGTCAACTATAGCGATCTATGCCTTACCTGCAACAATCGAAATACTTCGTTCGATACTCACTGTCTGGCAAATGACCCATTGGTTTAATAGTTGGTTTAATATATACTATTATTTTATTATATAACTATTCTATATTTATGGTTGTAACATGGATTGAATCAAAAATACAACATCAAGAACACCTGTATATACCCCATATAAAGCAAAAGTGGACGCCGCAATTTGTATAAAAATTAAATAGAAAGACCCGAAAGACCCGTAAAATACAAGACTATGCCTCTAAACAAAGTATTAGACATAGTCCCCTTCTTCTTCCCGATTGTCGTCGTCTTCATCGTCAGCTCCTTCAGACTGTGATCGACTGAGCTGACCTTGATACGCATCGCCATCCACGGTTTGTTCGCTCCTCGACGAATCGCCATTACTCGGAAAGGCTGACATTACTGCATCGCCAGCGGGAAGGACATCTAACCGCTGCACCTTCTGCACTTGCTTCTTTGACCGGCGTATACGTCGCAGTCGTCCTTGCATGTAGTGATACGCGCCCCGCCGGACAATCACTTCCAGTAGCCCGCGCTCGTAACCGTAGAGCGAGTATGTCAGTTTGTAAATCTCTTCAATTATAACACGACGCTCCTTTTCATCCGTGTCTCGGATCCATGTGCGTTCACCGAGAGGAAATCCCTGGTCTTTCAGGATCCCCAAAATATGCTGTTCGCGGGATCTGGCCTCCTCTGGATCGTGAGCAAGACCCATACGGGCATGAAGGTCCGGGAGAGGAATTCGGGATTCGCTTTGCTTCCGTGGCGCTCGAGGACGAATGGCGTCAAAGTCGGGCATGGCCGCAGGCAGCAGTGACATTGTGGGAATGGAAGACGCCAACAGGGACGCGCCTGCGGAAAAGACAGAGTGGGACGGTTGGGAGGGAAGAAGGCTCGCATGACTAAAATCGTACTGCATGGACGGCGAAGACATCGGCGTGGACAATTCCGACGAGCTTGCTGAGGAGGACGACAGAAAGTCGTCTTGCGCTAGTCTGAACAAGGTATCTTGCTTGATCTGACGTGTTGGCACAGAGAACGTAACATTGCTGTCAAAGCCCGCGGCGCTAGTGCCCAAGATACCGGCCGGCAGCGTGTCGTACTTCTCCTGTTCGCGGATCTGCGGCACCAAGTGCTTGGACAGGAGCGGAGTCTGCTGTTCGCAGAAATCTGCAGGAAGCTTTGCATTTGCAGCTGCATCATACGTATATTCGAGATCTGCGAGATGGCTGGACTCTGTGTCGAAGGAGTGATGTGATAAAAACTTAGGCCTGCAATCAAAGGAGCGCGTCAGTACAAACGAACTCATATCAAACTGGCGGGAGAAACACATACGCCGCGATAGTAACGGCATCGTTCAACAATGGCCTGGCAAAAAGATCCGAGTCGACCGAATCAGGCTTTTTGGATGACCAGCTGAAAGGCAGCTCGAGGAAAGGGCTGGTATCGTCGTCGTGAAAGAGGGTCGGGTTGAACGCGTCGGACGAGGGTGCGGTGGCGCAAGAGGCAAAGAAGGACGGACTGCTCAATTCGTCGGCAGGTGTGATTGGCGACGGAAGGTCATCGAAGCAGAGCCAAAGCGAGACATCGTCATCAGCAGCAGTAGCCATTGAATCGATAATTGAGCGGAGCGGCACAGCAGATAGTAGCACTGCGGAAGAGCGAGAGTGTAATTGAGCGAAAGACAGACAGACCGAAACGAGCGTGGTTGCGCGGCGAGAACAAGACAAGAAAGAGAATTACCAAAGGCGAAGGAAACGAAGGAAAAAAGTGGAAAAAGAAGACTTTGGAGGACCGCCTGATGCCGCGAGCTACTGGATGGGTGTCTTGCAGAAGACTACATATATTATAACCGGGAAGCGTATGTAGCCTGGGCTGGACAAAGGCTCCGCAGACATCATGAGCAAGACGTCCCAGCATGGTTTGAACGGTCCACCGGTAAGGTCATTTTAAATTTTTTTTTTTCAGCCCCGGTACATTTTTGCCATTGGTTTTAGCTCCCACGTTGCAAGACGTGAGCCTCTCGTGCCTGATATCGGTACTTTCTGGCCGAATTCGGCCCTGTGAACCGGGTTCAGTGGCTCTTGCACCGCTCGGCGACAAACTGGCACGCAAAAGCCCGGCTCGCCTAGCGAAGGGCCCGTGTCCGTGCCTCCTAGTGGGCAGGTAGTGGCTGAATTTTGTGAGCCTGCGGCTCGTTCTGGACTGTGAACTCGCGTGCTTGCTGCGGTCCTTTCGCTGGGCAGACGACGCCTTGTAGGTCTTTGCCCGGGCACGTTCTTTGCCATGCGAGCCGAAACTTGGGTCTGGCAAAACCCAGTTTGTCACCCCCTGCTACACAGTATCTCAACTGGCATCGCTCGAGTCTGAGATTTACGTATGATGTTTGCTTCACGCTTTCTGAGAAAAGTGCGGCTGACCAAACCACACAAACAGCACGCAACTCGTGGTGCTATTTGCATTGCCATCCCAATTTGTAACACGCTTCGACTCGAACGTTCGATTCCGGCCGAACCGTGGTGGTGGCGGCCTAAAGAAGAACTCCTTGAGCCCTTCTCTGTGGCGACCTTCACTGCTTAACAGAATTGTAACACTCTCCGCCATTTTGCCTAGAAGAATATCGTATATTCTTTATTCGTCTCAAAAGGCAATTGGAAATCTCAGTGAGGAATACGATCACGGTCCGAGTTTGCAACGTGGCGAGACGGACCCACATACCCATATCACCTTCCGTTTTTGTTCTTTTGTCCAAACGGTTTTTGTTTTCTTCTTCGAACGCGTCTACCCTTTTTTTATTGATTTTAAACTTCCCTGTCGCTTCGAGCTGGCAGAAAATTTTGCCAAAAATTCCGTAGTACATTTGAATCTATTTGTCGTTTGTCCCCGCTCTCAACTTCTCGCTCCACCCATGCTTTTCTCGTCACTGAGGCTGGCTTACCTTTGTGGAACGACATGATCATTCATGGCAGTCAATCAGCAAGGCACCACCATTTCGAACTCATGCCAAACGTGAGTTGTTGATCATCAAACTAGCCAAAAAGTATAAACCCGACAAGTTCGTAATTGCGGACGACACCATTGCAGACCGCAGTGTCTTACAGAACTAAAAAAAAAATTAAATAAATGATTTGTTTTTTGGTAGGGATCGACATATCTTCTGCATTGCTGCAAGAATGACCGCGCCCCACTGAGTTGGGCACGTTTGCGGCTCGGTGGCTCATAATCGTAGGCCTCTAGGAAATTTGTGGCCCAACAAAACGCATAAAAATGTGACTCGAATTTGTGACAAAAATACAGGGCAGCGGCCGTTAGCTCAAACCTTTGTGCCTATCTAAAGTAGTTGCTCTCGGTACATACATTTTCTCAACTTCGCCGTTTTCTGTCCGCGCTGTATCATACAGATGGCTGATATAAACAGAATCCCGTTGACCAGCACCGGCGACCACGCCCAAGGCCGGAGTTTCGACCGTCCCCAACTCCGAGCTTAGACTAGCGGAGTATTTTTGTTCCCTGGATTTGCCGCAACTCAGCAGAGCGCCGCGGGTAGTGAGAATACAAAAGAATCAAAATCATAGCTGACAGGAGAGATCGTCCAATTCCTGGGAGAGCGCTTCCAGAGCTGGCCGCGAAATTGAGTTAACCAAATGACAAAGCCACATATTTTGGAAATATCAATAAAACTTGAAAATTTCAGAACCACATATTGGATTTGCATGTTAGAAGAAAATGTGAGTAGATTATTGTATGTTGTACTTCTTGTATATGATTCTTAGTATATACTTGCTGTAAATAAAAATCAAACGACACCGTAACAGCTGTTTGAAATGGCGGCTGAACTGCTTGATTCTACGACGCGTGGAACTCAAACGGACCTGGGATCATCCGTTATGGCATATAAGGAACAGCTGGTCTCTGGCTAGCAGGAGTTTTTGAAAATCCCCAGCGATGAGTAGACCTGCGCCTCCACTGCCACCACACCATATAGTTGCCTCTTCCTTGTAGTTGACTAGTTCTGTGTACTGGCTCTGCATTTACCTGCGGATTGGAAAGACTCTTCATGAACTGAGAGAATTTGATCCAGGCATAATTATGCGTCTCGTCCTCAGTCTTGATCTCGCAGTACATACGCCCAGGACGATCACAATATCAGATATGGAAGATCCATGTTCCATAGAAATTGGCCAGAAGCGGGACAGCACAGCAAGACCGAACTAACTATGACTGCAGGCATCAACAGCAACACATCTCTGCTGATTGTTCCTGTGTTGGTTTTCCAGACCAAAACAGAAGCATGTCAGGTCAATTTTAAGAAGTTCAAGAGGACTAGGTTAGCCCGACCTAGCACCTCATATTCTTTAACTTGAAATGTTGAAGAGCGCTCCGTGCTTTTCTCGCTAATTTTTTGATAAGCGCGTGGCATGTGCAATATGATATGACTGGGTGTAAGCTTCCTTCAAATGCCCAACCTACTTTCCCCATTTCTCCAGCAAATTTTGAACTGTATGGACCTGCTGAACTATGGAACATATGCCAGGGTATGTTGCCAGGTCATTAGTCAGTGGACTGCGATATGTGATACCTTCCAAAATGAAGGGTCCACTGCATTGAACGTTTCTTCCTGCAGGAAATTATAATTTTTCATCATGCAAAGGATCTTAACAAATTTCTTTGCGTGCCTAATACTTCGATGCCGAGACTAACCCGCCACACTTTGATGGTTTAAAAACGCTGAGAATCGCTCTGGTTCTGTAGTTTAGAGAAGGCTTTGGTCATATCATGCATGCCCTGCCGTTGTGCCGTTGTGCCGTTGTGAGCCGTTTGACTGCTCACAGCCGGTTGCGTTAAAACGTTACGCAACTCGCCCTCGAAACTGTCACAGAAATCTCCTCTGCATGATCCAAAAGGCATATATCATACAAGTACTTTCTTCAAACGTTCTACGTAAACCCGGAACATTTCATTGGCTCCAGCATGGTCAGTCAAAGTAAAACGGAATTTACTGGTCTCAAATAAAATGCAATCCACTCAAGAGGGAACGGCTAAGATCGAGCACGCTACGGCTCAGCCGCTCAGTCTTTCTTGACCATTCGACATGTTCAGCCGCTTGAGACCCAGAAAGTCTCTAGATCAGAAACGGTGTATTACGTTTTTGCCTTAGTGTACACGAGGGAAACTTATTCCAGTGCCTTTTAATAAATTGTCATTCTAAGAAAGTGAAGAAAATATATAATCATCGGTTGTACTGGATGACATTTTATGATGGAATGAAATACGTTTATATTAGACCAAAATTAAAAATTTAACAAGAAGCGTTAGTGGTTTAGCGGTAAAATTCGTCGTTGCCATCGACGAGCCCCCGGTTCGACTCCGGGCTGACGCAATTTTTTTTTTCACTGTAGTCCCTATCCATTTTTTTCGACCCCCCAAATATGGATGTTTCTTTTTGGTTGAGTACCTAGTTTTCTCTGATCTGGAGAGTAGTTATATATTTTAACAACCTGCAAACATATCGTGGTCCTGCTCACCAAGCTGGCCCGAGACAATTACTCGAAACGCCATCGTGTGAAGGTATTTTTCTGCCCTTTCTTGTCACAGTGACAGTGGCACTAATCAAACCAGAGTATTCCAGGCTATGAATTCTTTCGGGAGAAATTATATATTTGGACACATAGGCCCAATATAGTATCATAACAAGTATAACAAGATATGGAAAACCAAACACACAATTCATCATAACAAAAATCCGAGTTTCAACATATGACCCAAACATTATACCATGCACATGCAGATATCAGACGCTGCAAGCAAAAACCAAGAGTTTCTCGACTACCGAGGGTGACACGCCAATCCGAGAAGCCGACCACAGTGCAACATATGTATCTACAGCCTCCATTTCCTTTTTGTTTCCATCCCAATGCGCTCCAAATGCACTTATCGCTGCGACCGATTCAAAAGAACAGACAAGCTCGATAGCGAGCAGCCCTTGCGTAAGAACTCGTGCTCGAGCAGCGAGTCAGCGGATGCCCTACTGGAAACATCGACACACAGGCACACGCTCAGGAATGACTTGATCTCCTTGCTCAATTTGTCGGGCCGCTTCAGTGTGGGTGTTCCGTTGTGCGCGATCAAGTACAGAGCTCTTACTGGCTCTTCGTTTAAATACGGCGGCTCGGACTCGATCATTTCGATCGCCATAATACCCAATGACCAAATGTCGACTTTTGCCCCATATTCAATCTGCCGTACAACCTCAGGGGCCATCCAGTACGGCGTTCCAACCATGGTCGCTCGTTTGTTTCGCTTGTCCGTCAACTTGACACAAAATCCAAAGTCGGTAATCTTCACATGGCCTTGTGCGTCCAGTAAGACGTTGTCACTCTTAATGTCTCGGTGAATAATATTCTTATGATGAAGGTGTTGCAGGCCCTTGCAAGTTTCAAGACAGATCGTGGATATCTGGGCCTCGGTCAAGGTATTGTTGTCGATAATGTCTGTAAGTGATCCGCCCTCCATGTACTCCATAACGACCCAAAGATCAGCGGGCTCGAGTAAATATGCGTCTAGAAAATTGACGATATTTGGATGTTGTGACTCCTTCATAACCATGATCTCCATGATAATAAGCTCTTTCCTCGGCTGATTCTCGAGATCCATTTGCTTTATGGCGACCTTAGAGTACTTTAAGCTCATAGGAGGCTGGCGAGGCGTTGCTACATAAACGCAGCCACTGGCACCTTGGCCAACTTTATACTTCCTGTCGTAGAGGTGGGTGGGATCATCGCGTGAAACAACAGACCTCAGTTTTGCCATAACCTGAACCTCGTCCATGGTGGACACTCTTCGCTCGGATTTGGCAAGTGACGAAGATCTCGCCGGAATCTTCGCTACAGCAACCGGTGTAGATTGCTGCTGTGGCTGCTGCGCCCTGACAACTGTCGCCATCGGCGCCTTGCTCTCAATTTTGGGAACAGGCTGAGCTTGCCTTGCCTGCGCTGGTTTGGGCAATTGCTGCTGATGATGTTGTGACTGTGGCTGAAGCCGCGCTTGCTGTTGTTGCTGTTGCTGGCGTTGTCGACGTTGTTCTTCTTCCTGAAGCAGTTGTTGTTGCCGTAGGGCTTGCTCCTGTTGGTGCTGCTTGTGTAGTTGCTGTCTCTGTTGAGCTTGTTGCTGAAGTTTGGCGATGTGAGCTCGGTAACGAGCGTCATCGTCGATGGCCCCATTCTGTTGCGGTAGCTCTGACCGAGTAGATGAAGCAGAATTAGAAGCAGTTGTCGACTTAGAATCTACCACACGGGGAGCAGAAGGAGCTGGTCTTTGTGCATTCAGCGGCCTCTCAGGTGAACCAACTGGCTGCAGGATCTGCAAATCGGATTTATCGTAGTCATGGCTGGGCGGCTGAGTCGAGATAACCGCGACAGATGCTCCAGCTGTGGGTTTTGGTTGTGACTCGGCATGGATAGTGCGGTCATATAGATCAATGACTTGAGTCTGAGAGGAAGACTGACCGGCTGAAGCTTTCTTCGTGTGCAGAGGGTGCCTTGCTGGAATCTCACGCTCGTATGAGTCCTTTAAGCGAGGAGCAACGCCAGCAGTAACAGGCGAAGAGGGAAGAGCAGCAGCGGGGGTATTTGCGTGTTCTGATTGCGATAGATTGAGCCTTTGAAGATGCGGTCTCTGAGTCGAGACTAACGCCTTGGGAGGGTGCGACGGAGCGGGTGGAGCAGGACGTAGTGGAATATTCTTCAGCAGCGTAATGTTCGACGGCGGAACAGAGACCTGAGGAACTGAAGTTGAAGTTGGAAAATCGTGCGGCAAGGAAACCGGCACAGCACGAGTGTAGGACGGATTTCGATTTGAGGAAAAAGCATTGTATGGCTGATGAACTGGCGTAAGAGGTGAAGTTGGGTATACCGAAGAGAAACCTGTCGGTGGCACAGAAGACATCGGCGAGTAATCGTCCTGCTGTGCTTTCAGCGTTTCAGAATAAAATTCGAGAGCTTCTATGACTGCCTGTGGGTTCTTGACATAATCATCTTGTGTGATGGCTGATGCATTTAAAAGCTTCGCCCATGAGTCGGGAAGGCCCGTGAAGCCGCCTGATGAAGGATCAAACCCAACATGTACACGATGAGTAAAATTTGTCGGACTTGAGACTCCAAGAAGAGGGCATCGCTAATTAGATAAGAAATGTAAGAATGAAATTCATAGAAAAAGATGCCACGGAAGATCATATAACATACACTGTAAATTTCATCCATCCAAGAATAGAGCTCCACATCGCTCTTAAGCGCAAGAAAAATGCTCTTTGTTCCTGATCCACGGACTATTTCAAAACTGTAGGGCTTCAAATCAACACGGCCCACGTTAATGATTGACGATAGTGGAAAGGTTGCCGTTGGTGGGCCGGACTCTGTCTTATGTAGGTCCAGACTGGAAGCACGCAGAATAAGAAATTTCTTTGTCCAAATGAAAGATCGCAGACCGTCCTCTTTGACGGTGGCCCATCCTTGCTTAAGAATAGTGCTCTTAATCGTGCCACCGAGAGGCAGGCTACCTTGAAAAAGTCGAACTGGAGGTCCTCCGTTAACTATGACATTTGTGGCGGAGGTCTTCGTCGCAAGCGGGGGGCGCGCTACAGGGGGTGCAGGCGCGGGACCAGGATTCATGAACGCGTTCTGCGGTGAATACAGCGAAGCGCTCATCGTGACCGACTAGATGGGAATGGCATAGGCTAGGATATCAAGGAATACGTGATGGGCAGAGTGGAAGGGCAGCGAGGAGCCGGAGACAGAGCGCAGTGCCAGTTAAGCCCAAAAGGGGGGGGTCGGAAGTTCTGAGGACCACCCCCTTGCCCAGACGCGCGAACCATCCAGTTGTCTTGGGGCAAAGAATACCGCCAGTTCGCGTCAAGCACGCGTCGCGTTGTCGCGTTCAGAACTTTATTAGCGCGTGTTTTATTGCATTTCGGAAATGTGCATCAGAATTTCCATGACAGTATTTTACACATTTTGTATCATAGGGATGGTATATAAGCACAATACATATGAGGCGAGGTGACCACAGCAATCTGTGCAACAACACTGAAATGCGGCGGGCCATTTTGGAACAAAGCGCGCTGCCTCAACTACGAAAGAAGATATTCACCAAAGTCCATGTCGAGATCCAACTAACCGTCCGAAAAGTGTAGTCTCCACCATCGAACACAAACACTGAACATCTGCAAGTTATGAAGAATTTATTTACGACCAAAAGAAGTTTAAAAAAAAAGCTGACAAAAAGTGCAGATGGTAAACATGATCGAAGAGACAAATAGAATTTTAACAAATATATGTCTTGGAGAGTTTTACTTCTTGGTTTTTCATAAAAATCACCTGCTCCGGAATGCTGCCGCGTAGGTGTGTCTCGATATACGTAAAATCACAATGTTTTATGCAGATTGCTTTCGAAGCACACCAAGATGGGGCGCGAACGAGAAAGTGCTGATCGCGGCTCGCAAAACTCCCAGAAACTGTTTTCATTCAGACTGGCCCATTACGACGGAAAGCGGTAGGGTCTACGTTGCCAGTCAGTAGCATGATAATACGTACATCCTATCTGTTTCTCCAGCAGACTCTCTGCGATTTGTTAATACATGTCTTGTCACTGCCATAATTGTCGTAGGTGCAGCGAACTTAGCAGAAGCGGCTTTCCAGACACTGGTGCGACAAGTGAACCACTATGTTGCTCAATTTCTGGCCCCGTACTGACTTTGCAGTCCCGTCTGGTACTTGAGTATCACTGGATAACGAATAGACAGCTTACATAGAATGGGACTGCCAATAGAAGTGATAACTTCCGTCGGGGAAAAAAAACAGTATGCTCGTACTGTACTGTCATACACGAGTATCTTCCAACAGCGAAGGGTTTTAATATTGCATCATTCGAGCTCTCTGATTTGACTCTATCATTAAGAAGGAAAGATTAACTTGCATTCATTGGGATTGATACAAGATCGGCATATATCGGGACCGAGTCGCGATGACGTCAACGGCTGAGAGTCAACGGTGGCCTGGATGACCCAAACTGCATGATTACAATTCTAAGGCAACTAATATGACCAGACATGTCCGGCCAAGTATGCTCAAACTACGAGAAACCGCACCTTGTCAACAGTACAGCTGTGTACAGCACAATGCGTGCTTCCTCCAGGTTCGGCGTCCAATCTCATCCTGGCGCCGAGCCCTTACCCAATGCATCAACAACCGGAGCGAAGCGGCAAAAGCCACTTTCAGGCTGGAGTCCAAACCCTAATCCCCTGGTGCTTGGCGGCTGCATGGCCCTAGGCCCCATTGGGCCGTGAGAGATGCCCCGTGCGTCACTGTGTGGCACGAAAACCTGCGACGCTTTTTGTCGTCCGCAACGCCGTTTGGTGATCCAACTGAGGGCCGCCTCGACGGCTTCTTTTCCATTCTCGCATGCGCCGGCCTGATCCGCAGTCAATCGCAGTTCACACTCGACTCTTCCAAGGCGTCTCTCATCAGTCGCTCTTTTTTTTCTTTTCTTGTTCTTTTTTGATCTAATCCGTCGACTCTGCCATTTGACGGCTGTTGCCGGATCATTTCAATCCATGCACAACAAAAGATGAGCGCACTTGTTCTGACGACATCCTCACATGTCCTTACCTTTCATCCTTCGTCTTGTGAAGATTCAGGCGGTACCGTTGATACTCCGTTCTACGTCCTTGAGGCTAAGGCGTCCGAGGACGGCGAGCCTCTGGAGCCCGTCGACTCTTCCGTTCCGGTTGTGCGCACAGTGATCGTTACTCCATCCACTGATCTGACTGTTCACGACTCCATTACCATTGACGAGGACAGTGCCTGCCCCGACCTCTTTCTCTTAAAATTACAAGATCGTCATATAGGATCATATCCTAAGACGGAAGCGTCTACTTTGGCCGAATTTGCTCTAGCTTGGCGAAGCGCTCTTGCAGCATTGGAGGAGCAGGTGCCTGTCTCCCTGGTCTCCGAGTTTCAGAATCCGCTTTATTCTGATTATGTAACGACGCGATTGTTCCAAGAGCGCGATTCGTTCATTGAAGAAAAAACTGTTCAGATTCGTCTTATTACGTGGAATGTGCACGGCGAAATCATTGGTGAAGATCTCCGACCGCTTCTCTTTGGGTCCAGCGCAGTTTCCGATTCAGGATCCCTACAAGACCTGGGCATTTTCTTCATCGGATTGCAAGAAGCTGACCCACTTTCTCCCACAACCTTATCTGCAAACCAAGCGACCATAAATCGCTGGACGAAAAATGTCCTTGAGGTTCTCGGTGATTCCTATAGCGCTGTCGCCTCGTGCGATCTAATTGGCATGGTCTTGCTGACGTTTGCTCACAATCATATTGCTTCACAAATTTCTAATCTCGAGATGACCTCGACTGGTACTGGCGTGTTGGGGCGTTGGGGAAACAAAGGCTCAGTCTGCGTCAAATTTAGACTTGGCGAAAATGGAATAACTAATTCGCCAGGCGTGGATATTGCTGTAATTAACATGCACCTTTCGTCTGGAAACTCGTCCCAAGCTCTTGAACGGCGAAGATGGGAAATGAGCGAATTCGATAAACGCATAAAGTTGCCACGGTTTAACGGCAAGCTGTATCGGAAGCCTCGCAATGGTGGTCAAAACAGAACAGAATTACTATTTCAGAATGGCGACCTGCTCCAGGAGCTCGACGAGCGTGGATTGGACACGGTATACGATGAGGATGACCTTCCTGGCATAGGCGGTCCTGCAGGACAAACAGAGAGCAGCGAAGAATCGATAGCAGATGCTTTAAGGGGTTTGAAACAGCTATCAGATGAAGACGCAGATCAAGATGACGATAATGTACCAGCAGCTCAGTCCATCAAAAGCGCCACTCCATCCACCACTTCGACGACAGCATCTGCAGGTACTCTAGTGCCGAGTACAGACGAATCAGAGAATGAAACCGCAACGTCCAATTCGTCGAGCAGTACTGCAACTGCTGCCACAGTAAACAGCGAGCACGTGGGCCCTGATCATGAGATTAATTCCATTATATTTGTTCTCGGTGATTTAAATTACCGCCTTTCTATGGATCGTACAGTAGTGGAGAAGTTAGCAGGTGCGGCAGATTATGATGCCATGCTATTTTGGGACCAACTGCGCAGGGAGATCAAAGAAGAGAGCATATTGGTTGGGTTTCAGGAAGGTGCCATAGCGTTTCCGCCGACATACAAATATGACATCGGGACATCCACATTTGACAGCAGCGAAAAGGCAAGAATTCCGGCCTACACAGATCGGGTGTTGTACACTCCATACCCGTCGCTCACCCAGTTGGACTACGAGGCCGCTATGCACTACATTTCCTCTGACCATAAGCCTGTTGCGGCTACTTTTGAATTGCGGACAATGTTAATCGATGTCGACAAGCGTGCCGACATTGTCAAGCGACTTTTGCATGATATGGATGCACGCGAAAACGACTCACGGCCTAAAGTCGAGCTTGAACGAACCGACATGGCGTGTTCAGATATGCAGCCTCTTTCCTCCGTTACGCAGATTGCAAAATTCAAAAACTGCGGCAACACCCAAGTTGCATGGGAAATTGAGGCGGTGGATAATTCTATTTTGCAGTTTGGGGAAATGCAAGGACTACTGGCACCCGGTGCTACGCAATCTGTTCGCGTGTCGTTTAAGGTTCCTATCAAAGAGACAAAGCTTTCGGAAATTTTCATTCTGCGTATTGTGAATCGGCAAGATTACTTTATCTCAGTGACTGGAAATATTCTGTCGTCGTGTTTTGGTACGACATTGGAGGACATGATCCATAAACCGTCTGGGGCACGTAACGCTGGTGCCCAGTCGTCAACCTCCCCCGCGTTGCCGATAAATATTCCAATGGAAGTGGTAAGGTGCATTGACTACTTGTCGACTCGATTGACGAAGGAAATATTCCGACGACAAGGCGACGAAATCGTGGGCAATCTGATCCGGGATTGGCTCGACAGTGGACTAGAATTTGATACGCAAGTCCTGGATTCTCTTGATAACTCGAAGGGGCTCCATTCTGTTGCTCAGCAATTTTTACTGCTTTTGGAACTGACTGAAGGCGGTGTGATCCCTGAAGAGGCATATGACTGCGTCATCAAAGGAGTCGATGGCGTCTCTCGTATTTTTGAAGCCATGCCGCGCGTTAACGTAAACACGTTTATCTACATCGCTTCATTTTTACGTGAGGTTAGATTAGCCGTTATCGATTTCGATCTAATTTGTAAGTTTATTTCTCCTACCCTGGCCTGTTTCTCGGCGCTCTTTTCTAATTTTGTTAAACATTTAGTGGAGCTCTTTGACAAAGCACTCATTCGTATACCACCAAAGGCCAAGAATAAGCCTAAACAGAAAAGGAAGAGAATGGAATTTTTTAAAGCATTTATCGGATAACGGTGCAAGTAGCGGGTGTTTTTGGTCTTTTTTTGCCCCCTCTTTTTCTGAGGGTTCACATGAGTGTTTTTGGCGTTCCATGCACATAGATATTGTACTATCACACAATGCGTATAGAGAGTATGCATGTTACAAAATACGATAGAGCTATTTCTTTTTTGCACTGCGGTTTGTTTAATGAGATTTTGTTTTTTCCTTCACTGGCGGCATACCAGTACAGTATTTGAAATCGCCTTAACCGAAACACGGAACGGGGCCATTCAGTAAAGTAATTATATTCGTCCTATTTCTATCCATAATAATTGTAACGAAAAATTTAAACTGACAACGCCCAAAAACCCCAATTTCGCTCATTTTGATTCTCGTGCGCAAAAAAATGCACTAGTCTTGCCCATCCGTGTAATTATAAACAATGCAGTCATCGGTAATTTCATACGGACACATTGACGAGTGGTGGGCCGCCGAGAGTGGTGCCTCTTCCGGTGGAAGTAATGTCCATTTGCAGCAGCACGTTCTCGAGGCCAACGGCCTTGTCGGCTGCGAACAGATGTCGCCGTGCTTCCTTTTTAAGCTGGGTCCGAGATGCTGGTTGGACTAAAATGCTTGTCAGTATTGTGACGAGCTTCAAAAGACGAAAAACCATCTTTGCAACTCACCTCCATCGACCTCATGTGCAGTTTCAACCTCCATGCCGTCGAGTTCGTCTTCCTCTTCGTCCTCGTCGTCACCTACCAAGGCTTCAGCAGTCTGCAGCGCCAGATGCTTCGCCTTGAACTTCTTGTTCTTCGCCATCAGTGACGCGATCTCGTCCACATCGAGCTTCTGCGAGAGATAGCGCAAATTCCGCTCGTTCTTCTGCGCCTGCTTCTTCGACACCGCCGCTCGGGGGCCGCCTCTGATGATGCTCCCACCGCTGCTGGCCTTGATGGCGTGGCGGCGCCGCTGGCCTGTGACAGACTTGCGCGCTTTATTGGCCAGCAGCTTTGGTTTGTTGATCGAGTTACGAGACGGCATTTTCTTAGTGCTGGTAATGTGTCGTCGTGGAGGGGTTAGAAAGTTGGATCAAAAATATATAGTTCCTGATTTTTTTTTTTTGCAACGCTGAAAGATCTGCTTGGGAGTCCAATCTTTTCTCCCAAATCGCTTGCCAAGTAGTTTCTGACGGGCTCTTCATATCTCGGACAATATCAGTATACTAGTACATTGTCACATCTGACTACTGCTTCTCCTCATTTAGCACAAAATCCTTTATCGTTCTTTGGCCTTAAGTAAGAATTGCGAAACGTGCATTTTTGTATATTATAGTGAGTGGTGTGTAAAACGACTCCTCCATTTTCTTCCTATGGGATCCTCCCTATTTTATCATAAAAATTCTTCTCTTATATAAGATGTCCTGTCTCAGCGACGGGGCTGACACCTTTGCGATACTTCCTCCTCTATACGTGCTCTCTGCCTCGCCAACTGCGCTGGACTTGGGCTAATAGAAGCTCGAATTTTGTCAAACCATGTGGCCAGTGTTCCGTCGACCTCGCAGCAGGCCAGTACCATCTGGCGGTCCACGGTTTGTAGAATCCAGTTCTTCACGGCCCAGATGTTATCGTGTTCCTGCTTATACAGCTCCGACAGAAAATTGAAATGTTTCAAATCTTCAAGGTAGGCCTCCCTACCTTCCGCAGTCAAGTTCTCCCAGTGTCCATTATCCCACATGTCGCTACCTTTAGTTTCGGCGGCAGCCTGCCAAGTCATCGCTCGAATCGTCTTCTTTGCATATTTACTGCGTCGAATGTCGGGCCTTTGAGGCTTCTGCATTCGCGGAGCTCCATCGAAATAGTCGCGAACATGGTGCATGTGCAACATAAGCTTGAAATAGTGTTCCCATATGAGAAAGTCGTCCGGCGTAAACAAGGTGGGGGGAGAGATCGTCCCTTGCGTGCCCATTTTGTATTCGAAAGTTATAAAGTCTCCGCGTTCTTATTGTGAATTGTAAATTTCCGAAAGACGAATTCTCTAGATGTTTTCAATTGTCGCGTCATTTTTTCACAGGACGCGGCTATTGCCGTCCTGTGATCCGTTGTGAGCCGGACTTCTTGAATGCAGTTTCAACCCGACGAGATCATCTTAGCTCTCTGCTCAGCTTAAAAGTCGTTTCACTCGTTTTCATTTTATAGCATATTTAAATAACGACAGCGTCATTTGCTTGCATTGTAAAGAGAAACAACCTCGGTGGCGGTCCCAGTTCGTTGGGGCAAACCTGGTGCAACATTACCCAGTTTATATAAATTGCATACTTAATTTACGAGACTGGTGCCGAAAACACGGAAATGTTTCCCTCCTATTACCCAATTTAGCCTGCGAGTTCACTACGTAGATGAACACAAATTTTCTCGAAACACTGAGACGAAGTAATGCTATGATACTCGATTTACAGAAATTGTTTGCATGCCATTATACTGGATTGGTGTCGAACACACGAAATGTTCTTTCTGCGTTCTTGAAGATCTCTTCTTTGTGGTGTAGCTCGTCGGGCCCAAACAAATTTACCTTCCCGAGTATTCTACAGGAAAGAGTTGGCGGACAAAAAAGGATGCATCTCTCTCATCCAAAAAAAAACAGCCCAGTTACCGCAGATGTAACAGACATAACCAAAGAAGAGGTGCCCACTGCATTCAGCGTAATAACAGTTTGACAAGTAACAAATCAGGTTTCATTGAATTCGTTCCCCAACCAACGCCGTCATGCATAATTCAAACAAATAAGAAACCAGAACAAAACTTGGAGAGAACTTCAAAAAGAAGAAATCTATAAACGGAAAACAGAATCGGAATCCTCCCGTGTTGGGCAATGGAAAATTTAACGCAATTTCGGTCTTGTGCGGTCCTGATTCTCGGTAACGTACAAGTTCACGGCGCGCTTAAAGAGCGAATTCAACACGTCACCATTTGCATCCGCAGACGGAACAGTCTCATCAAACGTCCGTAGGCTGTTTCCTTCCTCAAAATCGTCCTCGTCGTCTGCATCGTTTGCTGCCTCGTTGTCAGCCATGCCGCATGCTGACACGTATTCGCGGCATATCCTTTCAACGTCCGCGCGGTCGGTGTCGGTATAAATCCATACTCCCCATACGTCGGGCTGTTTGGGCTGCGTGGTATCCTCGTATGAAAGCTCCCAAGGCTCTACTGCCGCCGGGGGCGTGCGGAGCATGACAAACTCGTCTAGACGTTCGATGTCGGTCACGTCTTCGAGACGGACAAAAAAATTCTTGAGCGAATGCCGATTCAATATCGCAAGAACATGTTCACTGTCCGCGTCGCTTTCGCAATCGTTGCCGTCATTGTCGTCTTCAAGCGAAGAGTGAGTCCTCGAATATATAAACAACACGCCCTGGCACGGAAGCTTTTCCCATGCGCACGTATCCGGGACGAACTTATATAACACGGCATGAGCACTTGTGAAATTGATTTTCGTCAATTGAGAATCATGCCTCGACATGACAATATGATTTAGCTCTCGAGTCGTCGTCGATACCAGGAGAGAGGGCGGCGGAGGAGGGGCAGGTGGCTTGACCGACTTTTTCTTGTTCTTGGTTGTCGCTTTAGGTTTCTCATTCAGTACCGCTGGCGGAGGCTGTGAGAGCTGCGACTCAATAGACGTAAAGGAGAAAGCCGCTCCATTCGACACATTTGGTTCTGTGGGACACACTTGTACATGAAACGGTGCTGAATCCTGCGGAGACTTTGATTTCTGGAGGGACTTGAGAAATTGATCGGCGGCGGAAGCGGCAGGCTTGCTGGCGGATGAGAACGACCGATTTTCGTAAGACACCGGCATAGGTTCGGTCGGAATTTGCTGCAATTGCTGCAATGGATATGATATCGATAATTTGGACTGCGGTTGTAAGTCAACATTATTCGGATGACCATGCTGATCGCTGACATCGACCGGAATGAAGCTGTAGTAGTAAGGCAATTGCTGATGTGGAGGCGAGGGATAATAGTAAAGCTGAGGTGGCGGTACTTGAGGTTGTTGTAATAACCCTGGCTGATGCCGCAGTCCATCCGGCGGCGAAGAGATGGTCTGTGGAAGGGCGGTTGAGTGCGTAGTGGGAGTTGCAGTATTCGTCCGGAGCATGCTCAAAATGGCTTGGCCGCCAGGAGATGATGGCAGTGGTGATCCATTCCAACCAGGAGTCTGTGGGTGCGGTTGCAGCTGCTCTTGAGGTTGCGGTATCTGTGGACTTGACGGAGGTCGCAAAATATGCAAAATACTTCTTGGCTGGGTCATTGCTGCCAATTCGTTCGAACAGTTGTTGACAGATCAAGAAGCAAAACGACAAAGCTTCCTTCATGATGGCGTTGCAGTTCGTTACCCTGACAAATTGAATATCAACAATCCAGGGAATTTTGACATGGACGAGGACAATAAAATTGTTCAGTAATTCGACCGACAATTTAATTGGGCTTCCTTCTTCTACGTCGAAGTTCGACCATTGGAGCGAAATATGTCTGCACCAGAGTCGAAGGGCGACAGCGATATTTGGAATACAATTGTTGCCGGCGATTCAGATCTCGTCTCGCGGCTGAATGAGCTTCAGATTCCGAGGTGAGATTCTCTTGTCCTGATTATGGCATTGATTTGTTACTCTGTTATTGAAACCGGCCACAGCTCTTCAATTCGTAAACGGGATCCGTCACCAGACGAACTTGGGTCCCTCGACGCTCTTTCTGCGCGGTTCGAAAACCTCTTCAACAAGCCCCCGGTCTCGTCTACGCGGCCAGCGCGGCCTGCCACAGTCCAGGATGAGGCTGACGCGATCGACCCTCGTATATTTTTGGCACAGGCCAACAACGACGACGAAAAGCTGACCGAAGACACGCGGTGGAAGGACACGGCTGGTCTGGCTGAGGTCGACGACGAAGACTTTGAGCGCGCCTTGAAGGAGCTGAGCATGAAAGAGTGGGAGCTGTCTCCTGAGGAACTGGAGGAGTTGAATGCTTTAGAGAGCTCTGTCGTGGTAGAACCGGGCAGCGGGCACAACGCCGGGGTTGACAATAAATATATCAGCAGTGACTACCTGCGAGCTATAGCCGACGATTTAAATCAGCGGAGCGCCACAGATCAACAGCAGGCCGGAGCGAAATCTACAGGGGCCCATGGAGACCATTTTGACGAGAACAATTTGGCCAAGGAGGCGGTACAGGCATTAAAGGACACTCAAAGACTGATTCTAACAGAAAAGAGCGAAGTAGAGGACACGGTAGACTCTGACCACAGATTTGATGAGAAGGCTCCAGTCGACGATATTGCAGCAAAATCATCTACCACCCCGGAAACATCCTATGCACGGCGCGCATCCGAGAAAGGACAGCTTAATGAAAAGTCTGAGTATTCAAAGACAGACGAAGATGAATTTAATTCTGAAGAGAAGGACATTGAGGCACAGGCAGACAAAATGGTAAAGATGTATGCGTCATTGCCAGGCTCCGGCGTGATTCCTGCAGAGGACGAGATTATTAACGGCAATAATGGGGAAAACGAAGAGCAGGATGAAGACGAGCAAGCAAACGAGTTGGTGGACATGTATGTCCGTCTGGCAAGCGAGGAGCCATCTGAAGCTGACGAAGAGCCTAGCGGTGACCTAGACTTGCTCTCGCGGTTGAAAGACCTTCCTCCGCCACCACAGGGTATATCAGGTGAGAGCAAGTTAGCGACGTCGACGCTGCCGGATACTCCAACGATCTTAATGCCGGATGCTCCAGTTGACACCAGTCCACGAACTAAGAAGCTCAGAGAAGATATTGACTTAGGATGCTGTCTCTGCTCCGGCGACGTGCAGTTCCGGTGTCTCGACTGCGAAAAGCAAGACGACGATAATTACCTCTACTGCGGAAAGTGCTTCGTGCTGAGTTAGTGCACCCAAATGTTCTTGGGCTTTTTAGACAAATTGCTAACATCGTTGATCGCCCAGCCCATATTGGCGAGGAAGCAGGATTCGAGGAACGACGACACAGATACAGGAAAGTTTCAGTTTACTGATGGAGATATAACAAATGCCCATTCGGCCCGTTGTATTTTTCATGCAATAATGGAACTACATGTAAATATTTTATTACTAATCACTTCTAACTTGTGGGGGTCCGAACTATGTGGAAGTCCATTACAAAGCGTAGAATGTGTAGAAGTCCACAGCAAAAGGGAGGTTTAAAAAAGCGACCGTTAAGTCCGACATATCGTCATAACTGGAAAAAAAGCGCCTCATCGCATATGCTTGACTTAGCGCCAGGCCTAAGCTTGCCGTCCCGCCTTCTCTACTTTCTACATTTATAGCTCCGCGCCATTCCTCCATTTCCAGGCAATCTCACGGTAAGATTCTTGGACCAGCTTCAAAATGTCGATTCAACCTCGATTCATCGCGCACAAGCTTGCGAACAAGTCGACACTGGCCACTGCTGCGTCGAAGACACCGCACACGATTGACCTGTACATGGACTACGTCTGCCCGTACTCGGCCAAGATCTTCAACACTGTCTACAACCATGTTCTCCCAGCATTGGCTGAGATCTACCCGCCGGGCGCGTTCACGTTTGTTTTCCGCCAGACTGTCCAGCCATGGCACCCCTCGAGCACGCTTGTCCACGAAGCCGGTATCGCGGTCGAGCGTCTGGCGCCTGAGAAGTTCTGGGAGTTTTCCGACGCGCTATTCAAAGTCGCAAATTTGTACTACGACACGGCCGTCTACGACGAGACCCGTGCGGAGACGTACGAGCGTCTGGCAGTTCTCGCGTCAGAGTCAGTCGGCGTCGACAAGGCAAAGTTCCTTGAGCTTGTGAGAATTCCTCCGTCAGAAGACGGATCACCGCATAACGTGGGTAACGCCGTCACAAATGACTTGAAGCTGTTTGTCCGCCAGGCGCGGCAAAACGGCGTGCATGTCACGCCGACCGCTGCAGTAGACGGGATCATTAACGGATCGATCTCATCTGGGTGGTCTGTCGAGCAATGGCTTGAGCTGCTGGAAGGTGTATACGCGAGCAACTGACTAGACCCGAGGCTGTGAATTAACTTGGGGGCGACGTTGTCATAAAATGAATATAATTATAAAGAGATGTTGTCATAAATGAGATTTGATATAATTATAAAGAGATAGTGGGCGCAATCAAAACAAACTCCTTGCAAAATGTTACTTTATAACCGAACTTCCAGCAGATAAGTAAAACGAACACCTAGTAAATATAATACACCGCAATACCTTAGCCTTCCCCGCCTACTCAGGCTTGCCGTTCCGCCGTTTTATCACCTCGACATAGTTTGATGGGAAAAATCCCATGCGACCGTCCCGGAGTCGACCACGCCACCACGTCGGCTCATCTCCGCTTTCAGAACCGAGGGAATCCTTGGAAAGAATCGCCACAAGATCGCCCTTCTTCAACGGAAGTTCGACACTCTCATTCTCAGAAACGAAGTCGAACGTTGCTCGGCAGAACTCCAGCTTTGCCGGATCGATGATCATGTCGTTCGCAACACCTGCGGGCTGGGGCTGTCCCGTAGCAGCAGCAGCGGCAGCTGCGGCCATTTGCGCATCGTCGACGTTGTTGCCAGCATTAAGCATGGCGCCATCGTAGCCCGACAACATCATATCCTCGTTTCGACGCGATGATGCAATAGCTTTGATCAGCTTAGACATTAGGTAGGGTCCACCAAAAACTGCGCCCAAAAAGACAACCAAAGGCCAGATCGACACTCGCGGCTGCATAGGCGATCCGCCAGCCGAGCCTGCTCGATCGCGCTTAAACTTCTCGAATTCCTTGATGCCCAATCCGCCGGCCGAAGCGCCGTCGGAAGACGAGCCTCGACCCGTAAGACGACGCCATATGCGAACAAAAACACGCCAGAGCGCGAGCATGCCGACTGACGCCGACCCCACTATGGACTGGCGGAGAGCGGACACTTGCTCGGCGACCCCGATCATGGCAAAGAAAGATGAGTGCGTGGCCATATAGGTGGATTCCAGCATTTGGGCAAAGCCCCCGATAGCACCCACAACAGCCTCGAGCATCTGGAAAGCGGCCGTGGTGGACGACTCGAGTGGATTTCCGCCGGGACCCATGCCGGGACCCATCCCATTACCGTACAGGCGCGAGTATGGCGACCCATAGGGCGATGAATACGGGGAATAACCAGAGCCATATGGCGAAAAGGAGGAGTATGGCGAGTAGGTCGAGCCGAACTGTCGCGATGCGTAAGGGCTCATGGAGCTGGAGTAGGCGGAGGACATCGCTGATGCCGGCTGTTGTAATGCTGTCGTTGTGGCTGCGACGGAGGGCATCGCGGCAGGCCGCGATGGTAAAGACGGAGCATCCGGAGATGCTGTAGTGGCGCTCGAGTCGGCGGCGATGGGAGCAGAAGATGCCATTGTGTCTACCGGGCCCCGAGTCTCCCACGGCTTTGGTCGCGGAATCGAAGTCATTTTTGAGGCCGGACTGACGAGACGAAGAAGCCGCGGTGAGGACGCAGAGAAAAAAAGGATTTGGCGAGGATCAGAGAACCAGGGACCGAAACAAAGAAAAGCAGGCTCAAAGAAAAAAAAGGTAGGGCAGACAGTGCGGAGAACTCAGCGCGGCTGCGTGTGATGCAACTTCCGAGGATAGTTTTGATCTCGTGTGGAGTAACTTGCAGACCGGCGCCGTCTTTGCCCGGCCAGAGGAGACCAGAGCCGAGGTCCTCTGGGTAAAGGAGACTCTGCCCGGCCGCCGGCCACGTGATGTGGGGTTTGGCCGCCGTCATGCGCGGCACGCACTCCGGCAGTCACGCAACACCCGGCCCGCAGTCATGCCGGACGCGGGTGGCGACAGGCGACCGGGGCAGAGGCTTTTGAGCTCTCCAGTTCACCAAAACCGAATCAGAGAGGCTGGACTCATGGGGAACGCATGGCACACTCCTTTAATCGCTACCTTGTTCATCCGACCAGCTGTATGTATCAGATTCGGCTGCTGCGTCATAGCTGTGCTGGCACAGGAGGAGGACCACGCGACTTGCAACTCCAAGACCTCACGCCGCTGTCGACGACGCTCACGGGAAGTTACTGCGCGTTGTTATCCTTTCCTACCATCACGACAGTTTACATCGTCGCGATTGTACATGGCGCAGCTCGCATCAATGCTGTCGTACTAGACCAGGACCTGAGATACAAAGTGCTTCACCAAATCATCCCCGTTTGGGCAATCCCAATGCGGCGCGCACTAACGAAGAACAATACCAAGCCAACAACAATACTAATGCCATTTGATAGGTACAATGCTAACGACTTATCACCGCGCAGATCTCTGTACGCCGCCCGCAAAATTAACAACGCGCGACTGACCTTGAGGATTCTTTTCTGTTTTTGGTTTGATCGACACTGCCTGTGTCTTTGTTGTCCGCAAAAGCGCCCGGTCCCGGAAGACCGGTGCTGCTTTTGACGAGTCGCCAAAGATACATTCTCGCGAACTGTTGGCAATCCAGTGGCGGAACGAGGGCGATCAGTCTCCCTAGACGTATAGCGGGATAGCCGGTAATACCCTCGTACGCGTGTTGGTCACGACATATGAGTTGGGTTGTTCCTTCCCAGGAACTTGGCACTCGGATGCACTTTAGTTTGTGGCTACACACACACACACACAATCCTTCTGACTGGCGCTTTTGCCTAATTCAACTATATCGATTTGCCCCTTTATATCATCATCATAAGTACATTATTGTTATCTGTCAGTGGGCTAGCTAAGAATGACTGAACTCTCGTACCCCTCCACTGATACGTGACTCGATGATTTGCATGATGACCAATCGGAACAATATTAAGCTTGGCCGCTGTTTGTGATATTTTCTATTTGCGTTGTGGGTCAAGTCTGAGAACGGCACTGAGGGGATCATTCTGAAAGCCCAGCCAGACTACCGTGCGCACCTCTCTCCGCCCACCCCGCACGTTGCAAATTCATTCAAAATTTGGGAATGCCATCTATAGTTTTAGAGTTCATCGAATTTGATACACCCCCATTCCGAAATCTGCATGGGCTCGGTCTGTGTGCAAGACTCATTGCCCCCCATGATCATATGACTGTTGGTCTATCAATAGTCTGCTCCGGCTGGTTGTACTATCAGTTCATTGCTCTCCGAATAGATTCAAACTGCGGCGACGCGGATTGGCTATCCGTTTAACAAATCGGTATTTCGCGTGTTCCAATATACTAGAGTTTAGGAAACACGTTGAAGGTTACAGGGGACAGCAAAATCGGTTC
Source organism: Lipomyces sp. NRRL Y-27488 (assembly GCA_030556275.1). Taxonomy (NCBI): domain Eukaryota; kingdom Fungi; phylum Ascomycota; class Lipomycetes; order Lipomycetales; family Lipomycetaceae; genus Lipomyces; species Lipomyces sp. NRRL Y-27488. The sequence continues at coordinate 85,958 of JAKTPS010000013.1, read as the reverse complement.
CCGATCCTGACCAACAATATGAAGAGTTTTGGAGCCACATGGTTGTCATTCTGGCATGTCTCAGGGTGCTCTCCACAATACCAAGCACCGCAAATTTAATATTGTTAGTACCTATTGTTCATCTACATTCTTTTGGTTCTGCGTGTGTCCGTCGCTCTTAGACTGTCAAATACTTACGACCACATGTTCGGTGTTAATCTAAGCGAGACAGGCAGTGAGACCACGCGATGCCACGCGAGCGGCTACTGCGGCGAATAGTTTCACAGGAGCTCTGTACTGCCTCTTTTGACAGTCCATGTTGGGTGCCGACTTGAATCTAGTGACGGATTTGGACGAAATATCCTCCGTAAAAGAGAGTCACTTCCCTTTACTTGGACTCTATATAAGTTCGGCCTGTTTCCTGTTCTCTGCTCTCTTTTTTCTCATCCGCTTTTCATCACGCCTTCTCACCTTCAGCTCTCACTTCTTTCGCTTCTAGCAACCAACTTTCAATCAATTCAAATGGAGTCCAAGATTGTTATCGCCCCCGTCCCCGAGTCTCCCGCTGGTAAGTCAATGCACAACTGGAATGGTTGGTCTTATGGTTGTCATCCGGTATTAATACTGCTTCGTGATAGTTGAGGAGCTTGGTTCGATCACCTGCACCGTTCTCTAAGCGACTTGTCAGTTGCGCTATCCTGTCGATTTTTCTCGGGCTTTCTTTTTGGCGAATGGACGCACACGAGATATAGCGAGAGTTATATCTGAGCGGGAGTTATTCAATGTGCGAGCTTGAGAGGGCAGCTTCACTTGCTTTTCGGCAGCGGACGTCTGGGACAATCACGGATATGCTATTGTTGTTTTTTGATATTTTTGGTTTGTTTTGATGTCTTTCAATCATCTTGTCGAATTGTGATGTTTTGGCTCGGAACTATTCTTGGATTTTTGGCGGCCATGCTTACGAATGAGGCTTTTTGTTGGACAGAATATTTATCTATAAATTAGTTGTAAGAATACACCATATTCTGAAACTTGAATTCAAAGTGCATATTGCTGTAGGCATCCACTTGCAAATGACTTCTTTCAATTTTTTCAACCAAGAAGATACAAATTGTCTGATACCCACATGCTCACGAATGTCAACTCATAATTTCAATCCGAGTCAGTAGACTGAAACCTATGCCACAGTAGCAGGAAATATTCCATTTTATTACTTCAGGCTTTACAGCTGATAGATAATCTGCAGGTCTGAATAATACAATGTGGACTCGTCAGCAACTGGCACAATGCTCCGCTACTTGCTACACCAATTCATTTAAAGACAATAAGCGAACGTGTTAAGAAAGAGTGCTTGAAAGAAATTGAATACAGAAACACGTTAATTGTGCAGAATCTTCTGAGAGAGAGCATTGGCCAAAATTAGCTAGTACTTAAAAATAATCATTGAGATCTGAGCTGGAAGAAAGGAAAACTGAAAGTGTGTTGCCATGGCAACTCGATTGTCCCAACCTCAGTTGTAAAGCTGGCCATGCTATCATTTACTTAAGTTCGTTAGTCAGTTACATGCTTCATTCTCTGCATGCTTGTCCTTAAATTTACTTTGTGTATCTGCTATTTTCTCTATTTGCTGAAGGATTGAACATTCTGAAATCACCTCAGGATCAGGTTTAATATGGCGCAAGTTCACTCGCGTCTCGCGAAGCTGGACTTCGCTCGTGTTTTGCAATACCTCTTTTCGGTGGAAATGTTATCCAAATCTCTTGTTATAATCACTACTTGCACGTTTTTTTTGCATGTTGGCAGCATGGTGATCAATTCTTTTGGCAGTTTGCTGTTGCTGTCAAATAGCGTAGGCCGTGATCCTTCTGCCCTCGGCTGGCAGATCGGTGCCTCTTCGATCGGAAGCGCCGAAGACGGGCTTGCTCAGATGGCCCGGCTTACGGGCAGCTCACAAGGCGATAACTTTGCGAAGGATTTACCGCAATCTCTGCTGGAGTATGATTGAATGTTTACGTCGTCTGAGTTGAGATGCTGATGCTAACTTGGAAAAGCTGTTTGGCCTATATGAAGCAGTCGTCGCAGAATCAGACTGCCATCGACAATCTTCGATCCTGCTTGCCGTCCGATCATATCGTGTTGCAGTATCCGCCTATCCCAGCTGGCTCTGATTTTCATATTTCCCCTCAGTCTTTGTCGGAATTTCTTACCCGCATCGGCAGTGGTATGGCTCTGTGGTTCGCGGCACTTCATGCCTATCGCTCGTATCCGAAAGTGCAGCATCTTCTGAAATTTCGCGCAGAAACCGACCTCGCAGAACAAAATCGCACCGATGATGCCGTTCCTCCTGCTACCGGCACAGTCCCGTCCTTTAGCGCTGCAATTGACGAAAACAGGGTGAAGGCGATTGCAGAGGCGACCTCTGCGGCCACGACCGAGCTGTCGAGCGCTTTGCTTCGGCAGTTGCAGGTCGGCCTGCAAAGCAGTAACCGAGAAGTCGAAGTGCTCAAGGGGAAGATACTGGAAGTAGCCCAGGTAGCGAAGTCGGACTGTCGCAATTTGCAAGGCAGGCTCAATCGCGGAGGCGATGTTCGTCGCGAGCTGGAGAAGCTCAAAGAGGCTCTTGGCAGGCTTTGGCAGGCATTCTATCAGATGCCGCAGGATCCGAATGTCGTGAATGCTCCGACGTTTGGCCGTACGTAATGTTTAGTTCCCTGCGAGTTAGTCTATCCTTCCTGACATAATGTTTTGCATTCTAGCCGCACTTGCTGTTGGTGGCGTGGCACCCGTTGGGATCCATCAATATTCGCCAGAGTTCTACTATGGAGACGACGAGCACGGCTACAGCGCCCAAAATCAGACAAAATGTATTTTGACCATTGACGGGGTGCAGTTTGATCTCGCGACCGACGAGGGCCGGGATCAGTGGAATACCTATTTAACGTCCCGCAACTCCGGCACCATGTCTGCACTTGACAATACAGCTTATCTGCAACCGAAATACCAGTACAACGACGCAGAGAGCAGAACGATAGCTATGGCTGGTGCAGGCGTGCGGCGGGCTTCAGCTGATGATTCCAAGCTCTACGAAATTGTCTTGTCTGACAATTCTGACAATTTTTCTGATGATCGTCAAGAGAATGTGCGTCCTGCGTTGATTGTTGATACGTCGACTTCGGCAAATATGCTTGTCGACGTGGCACAAGTGTCAGCTGAGCCCGCCGCTCCGACGACTGCCAAGGGAACTGTTGCCGTGTCACGAGATGATACCACTGGGGCTGGAACTATGGTTGTTGAGCCTGTGAATACCGGCAATGCAGGTGAGACTGCTTCTGCTGTTCCTGACGAGGACAAGGTACTCCAGGCTTCGTTTATTGCCGCCCAGAGAATGCGCGAGCTTCAAGCGAGTGAGTCGTTTTCTACAGCCGCCGGCGCCGAACCTGATAGGCCGTCTACTCCGAGTACGCCGGTTCCCATGACGCCCGTGGTCGTGTCTCGAGCTGTATCTGGAGGGTCTCAGTCCCCGAGTTTGAAGCAGCCCATCAGGCGGTTCCCGGTCCAGCGTAATTCGAAGACTGGAACTAACGGCAGCAACAATGCGAGCACAAGCGGGAACGGAGGCAGTCACGGCAACGGCCGTCGTGTCGACGGACAGTACGCGAATAGCTTTGGGCAACGGAAACGATTGAATACGAACTACAATAACAATAATCAAACTCAAAAGGTTGCTACTGTTGCTGCCACCGGAGAAGAAGGCTCTGCGAATAATAAGCAGCAAGCCAAATAAGGAGTCAGTACTTGGTCCTTTCATTTTTTCTATTTTCGTCTAATTTTGTTGGATTGTTCTTGGGATGGTGTCCAGGTGTTCTTACTTGTGGTATGCTCTAACATTACCAAAGTCTTTCTGAACTTGTTGATGTGGGTCGGTTATATTTGTTTCTATTGTTTCCTCGTCCATTCTGTCAACTTGGTCGTTCTCAATTTTTTTCTACTGTTATGGTCATATTACGCATTGTTATCAGTGACCACTGCACATCTAATTGGATTGATTCGTGAGATTCGTCATGTATATCCGAATGCTGCACAAGATCGCGGTTACAAGGACCATTTCCGCCATCATTAAAAATTCATCTCATAGCAAACTACTTTGTATATTATTGCCACCCTCAAATGAAAGTAAAAAAAAAGCCCACGTAACCAAATACTACAAGGAGAAAAATCACCGAACCACATAAGGCGTCATAACATTACACGCACATCCACAAAACAAATGCAAATGATATGCAACCACATTGCAAAAATAAACGACACGAAGAGAGGAGGGGTTGAGTAAGAAAAGAGCGCGAACAAAGACAGGAAAGTAAAGTGTACCCCCAAAGAAAAAACAAAGAAACTTTTGATGACTCCCGAATGGTCATCTCTTTGATATATCCAAAAAAAAAAAGAGAAACAAAGAAACAACAAGACTTTTTGTATCACTGGTCCCCAGAGCACAACACAACTTTTGTAACACAAGCAAAGTAGATCACCTTTTTATGTGTAGACCCAAAAAAATTAGACAAAGAGTTCAGAAATGCCCTCTAAGCGACGTGACTCGACAAGTCACATTCACAGCGCTTAACAAAAATAAGGTAAGGACATATTTGTATCATCTCCTGAGCATTAAAAAACGAAATAAGCAGAATAAAAAGAGACCAAAAAAAAGAAATAGAGAGATTACAAAAGTAAATCTCCAACCATAACGCCTAAGCCGACCATTTCCCGACCTTTTCCCATAAAGAAACTGCGCCGTTTTAAACCATAAACCGCACCAGGGGCGGATGCCGCACGTTTTATTAGCCTTTTCCGATTGATGTTGCTGTTGTTGCTGCCGATGATGACTCCGGGCGAGCTCGACGTCGTGATGCAGTTTGGAGAGGGAGATGATGTTCGCGGAGAAGGAGAAGGAATAGCCGCCCGTTGCTCTTCCGGCATAGAGATGCCGGCGACAGACGTGGCGGGCACTGGAGCATCAAAGTGCGCGCGGCGCTCTGTAACGGCGCGGTTCAAATAGCCGCAAATAGGGATCGTCATGTACCTGTCGATCCAGAGCTTGGTGTTCGACATAGCAATAGTATTGTCCGCGACCTTATTGACGTCAACATACTGCTCGAGAAGCGCATCAAGAGAGGAGGAGTTATTTGGCGAAGAAGAGTGGGGTTTCGGCAGAATCGAGGTGGCGCCGGAAAGTTGAGTAGACAGGGACTGGGATTTTGACATGTCCGCAGTGCTATGTTTCAGAGCTGAACGATCAGTCCAGTGGCCGATGGCAGGACCGACCGCCTGGATGCCAAGAGGCAGCGATGAGGAAACAGAGCCGGCTTGAGGTTCAGGCATTTTGAACAGCGCAGCGCCGTTGAGTCGCTTAGCTCGAGCCACGAACGGAAGCTCTTCATCGTCGGTCGTAAGACCATCGTCGAGGTCAGCGGCTTCACTGTTGTCGTAGTTCACAGCGCTCTGCTCGGATTCCGAGGAGGTCTCGGAACAGGAGGCCACGACGCTTTCAAAGTCGAATTCGATGTTGGCGGACAAAGGGGGAGTAAAGATATCGTCGAAGAGGTCACTGGAATCGTCCGGCGACGACATTGAGTCTGCATGCCACGGGCGCGAGTCAGCAAAGTGCTCGATGGCAAGGAACTTATCGTGCATGGAAGGAGGCCGCACCATTGAGCGGAACATCGAGCTGGAAGCCGGTGCGGTGACGCTTGACTGACGAGAAGTCAAGATCGGGCGTCGGCGTGTATGGCGAATCTGACGCAAACGGGTTGACGAGTTCGAACCTCCTTTTGTGAGCCATGGTGAGCGATGAGGAGGCGGAGAAGGTGGAGGAGGAGGTGGTTAGACGGAGACGGATGGAAGAGCGGGACGGGGAAGGACGGGATGCATCGAGAGGATAAGGGAACCGGACGAGCAGGGCATTTAGACCTGGTCAAGGCGCGTGCGCGTTGAAACAGAAATATTTATTAGGTCATTGCTTCTGGCGATTGGCGTGTCTCCAGGCGGCTAAAGTTCTCTAGTTCGGCCACAATAACAAGCACCCAACCAGCTCCTATTGTTCTCGGCTGCATCATACACACCGTGTCGGCGCCCGCCTCCAGCGGAATTTCACGTACTGCCGCAAGAGCTATCCTAGGCCCAGGTTTGAGCCCGCCAGAGCGGGCACACGATAACTAAAGCCGTGCCGCGCTAGCAGGCGTACAGGGCAGAACGGGGACAAGCCCGGACAAGCATGTCCCCTTACGGCCTAGCGCGGCAGGGCCCTTCCACTCATTTTCTTCCGCAGCGCGTCAAATATTTTTTGTCGCCACCGAGTCCATTTCAAGAAAGCAAAACCGTGCATCCGCAATTTCTAGATGTACTTTGCTTGCTTTTTTGTGTTTGTCTCGTCTGTAGAGAGGTCGCCTAAGCAAGGGAACGACGGTATTCGAGTAGGAGAGCAACACTTCGTCAAGGTGCGATCGATCATCACGTACATAGCTCTTATACATATTTTTTATTTGTTCTCACATCACAGGATCGGCACGCGACCTCCGGAAGCACAGCCCATGACGAACACCACTCTCTCAGCAGTATGTAAAATAAATAGAATTTCGGAGAGCGCGATAATGTAGAAGACCAGCAGGGGCCATTTCTGTCCTCGCCAACCGTTAACTGTGAGACGTCAGGCAAGTGGGTGGCCGTGGAAAGTTTCGACGCCGGTCGTAATCACAAACGCTGCGCTCTCATTAGCCGGCTCTCCGAAGCTCATTCCCATGCCTCCGAATACGCAGTACCAGCTCACGACAAGAGCATACAAGAACATATCCTCATCAAACGGACGTTCGTGCAGCGCATCCCGCTGTGCAATTCCTTTCTCTCCTTTCTCCGCAAGCCGGACTCCAGGGCTTGCGTAAATGAGCTCCATATTTTCCATCAGACATCCAAACTTTGTTCTTGCGAAATATTTGCCCCTGAACCATTTAGGTTCAAATTTGCAACTTTATCCACCACATACAAGAAACCTCCGTCGTCATTTGCTTCTCAGCACATACATGTGTCTCAATCCAAGGTTCCCTACAAAAAAAAACCACAACGCAGCCATCCCGAAGCGAACTATTAAATTAACAACTCTCAAAAATAATCCGCTAAAAGACAAACCGAAACCCGGTTTTGCCATCCAGTCCATCTACAGCCTCCCCACGCGCCAATCTCCTATTCAATCTCTGCAAAGTGACCTTCAAAACCGTTGCGCCGGCCATCGCCGAAACAGCAAACAGCGCGCACACAATAAATCCCAAGTAAAACTGAGGCTCACTGCCTTGATAGAACAAATACGGCACGATTACGTTCGGGATGTTTCCGCCAATATTCACAAACGCAACCGCGGCAGCTCGTTTGATTGGCGGGCGCGGAATTGTCGTCGCCATCCACGCGAACCCAAGCGACCACGAATTGTAGATCTGCAGCAGCAGAAGCATGGCAATATACCGATAGAAAGTCTGTGTAGTGACCAGACAGATCCCAAACCCGAGCAACGATAGCGCCGGTCCCCACAGCATGTGCAGCCATCGTTCACCATGGCGATCTGAGTGAAAACTGTTCCATACAGACGTGACTGTACACAGTAGCCACGGCGGCGCAGTCAAGAGAAGTGTCTTTGGCCGACTGTACCCTAGAGATCCTACGATCGTCGGGAATACGCTGTTAATACCACCCGTCATGGCAAAACTAAACAGCATATACCAAATAATCAAAACCTTCGGATCCCTCAATGCTAGACCAAATCCCTTAAGAGCAGAGTCAAACTTCGATCGTGGCTGCTCTTCTTCTCTCATACCTTCGTTCGCAGCTGAATCCTCATCTTGCTGACCGACATCTTCAATCATCCGCACAACGCCAAGAAGGCGTTCTTCTCTTGACAACCATTTAGTTGTCGCAGGCAGGTTTGGCAGAACCGGCATTGCAATCAACGCAACGAGAACGGTCAGTATACCTTCGATCAAAAACAGCCAACGCCATGCAGACATTCCCAATAGGCCGTCGAGGTGTTCAAGAACCCCGTATGCAACCAAGCCAGAAAATGCACCGGAGATCCACGACCCGCAGACGAATATCGCTCTGGATTGCAACGCACGCAAAGTTAGAATCCATGCTAGAAAGTACACATATGCCAAGTAGAATATGTAACTCACGATCGTTTTGCAATCTCATACTTGGTATACCAACATGACAAATAAAACACAGTCCCGGGATAAAATGCCGCTTCGGCAAATCCAATAAGAAATCTGATAAAAACAAGAGCATGGTAGCCTTGTACGAACGCCGTCCACATCGACAAAAAGCCCCATATAGCCATAGCTGTTGGCAAGTAAATGGACGGATGGCCAACTTTTTCCAGTATAAGGTTCGATGGCACTTGCATCAAGATATATCCAATGTACAGGATTGACACAGCAGTCGAATATTCCGTGCCGGTAAGACTCAAATCTTCCATAAGAGAACCTAGTTTGGCCGCCGCAATATTGTTCCGATCAAGATAACTAAATACAGCATCATGTCAGTACACAGCACACCCCGCATACAGCATAACAAAATTGCATACTTCAGCATGTACATCGCAATGACAACAGGAAGTATTGCAAAATCGATCTTCCGCTTGAGAGACGCCTCCATTTCGTCACGCTCCGGCGTGCCCTTTGCGGGTAGGACTATACCAGCAAATTGCCCATCGTAAAGTGTGTCCAGGTCAATGTCCACCTCCTTCGTATTCTTGCTATTTCGAGCCTCACTGTCGCTGGTAGAATCGTCTGCGGCAGTCTCTTCAGCGACTATGGCGTCAAAGTCGACTTCCAAAGACGGCCGACGCAGCAGAGGATCGCCTGAGGACGTCGACGATATCGAGCTCGACCTCGGGCGGACATTAGATAGAGGCGACAAAGCCTTTGCATTGTAAGAGGAGACCGGTTGTACCATTGCGCGCAGATCCAATTGTCAATTCAATTCACTGCACCAATAAATATTCGTGTTTCAAGAGTCATATAGAAAAGTTAGGAATTAACCCTCAGTCAAGAAAGAAAATGGCAACTCTCAGTTCTTCCATACTTTGGGTATGGATGGATATGGGATGCAAGCTGGACTTGATAACGATTTCTTTAGCGCGTGGCTCAGCGCCTTTATGGAAGTAGCCGGCCCCGTGGGGGTTTCCGCTCTTAACTTTCTCCCAATCAACTATGTATGACACGATAAAAACTATTGACTTATAAAAATATACACTCAAAACAAAACTCCATTTGAATTACAAACCAAACTCGAAGAGCGAAATAATTGAAATAAAGAAAAAGAGATATAAAATGCAACATACCTTACGTGGTGTCCAGATAATAAAATAGCAGGCAAAACTGCAGTTAAGCCCAACTAAATTGATGAAAAAGGAATTTTCGTTTTTATTTTTCGTAAAACCTCACAGAATCATTAATGCAAACGCAATTAACAAGACCATGAAATACCTCACATGCACACCATAACCAATAAAAGAACAGCGTGATGCGCTTCTAGCAAGTTAATCAGAACAACGTTGCTGCAAGATAGCTAAGCTCACAGACACGTTACTACTCCCAACAGGAAAAAACGCATCATCTGCACTCTATCGCTCATAACGACTCTGTGGTGTATTCAATACCAATTCAGTGGTACCGGAAATCATCCAACGCCTTCGTTGGGCATACCAACCTGAAAGTTGGTGATTCGTCCTCAACTCCATTAATTCGCTAATGAAATTGGTCGACACCGGCAATATCGCACTCTCACGATATCGCTGATCCAGTCATTAAATTCCTAAGGTTAAGGTCATTCGCCCTGTACGAGGACCAGACGTATACCGACGCCCTTCTCCCGGAAATTCCAGAATGCCCTGGATCCAACCTCACAGCGTACCTAATTCCATATGAATGCCCGTACGCGACCCGTGAGGCCTCCTTATCACGTATCAAAATACGCAGCCATGGCTCGAAACCGTTCGACACTGATAATATCGCACTGTTGCGATGTCCCTGGTCCAGTCATTCAAATCCTAAGGTTAAGGTCCTTCGTCCTTTACGAAGACCAAACGTATACCGACGCCCTTCTCCCGGAAATTCCAGAATGCCCTGGATCCAACCTCACAGCGTACCTAATTCCATATGAATGCCCGTACGCGACCCGTGAGGCCTCCTTATCACGTATCAAAATACGCAGCCATGGCTCGAAACCGTTCGACACTGATAATATCGCACTGTTGCGATGTCCCTGGTCCAGTCATTCAAATCCTAAGGTTAAGGTCCTTCGCCGTTTACGAAGACCAAACGCATGCCGACGCCCTTCTCCCGGAAATTCCAAAACGTCCTGGATCCAACCTCACCCTCACCGTGTAGCTAATTCAACAAGAATACTCGTACACGACCTGGGAGGCCCCATTACCACGTAGCAGAATACGCAGCCATGGCCGTCTATGGCCAAACATGTCTTTACATGGTCACGAACCCATGTACCATGCGAGTTCGTAAGCGCCGCGGAGCTCATATAAGGACGATGTACTGTACCATCGTAATCTCAGCGGTGTCATTTACCGCATAACCTGAAACAGAGCACTCTTAGCCTGTTCTAGAACCGAGTATCCCTTGGATACGCATCGTTGCAACCGTTTGCCACAACGACTCTCGCAAATTGCTTCCTCACGATTTACTCTTACTTGAAATCCTAAATATAATGTTAATAAACAGTGGCTAATCGCCTTCTAGATCCACCAGAGTCCTAAAAGTCAAGTCAGCATGCATGTTGGACTATAGATAGTCAATCATCTTCGCTCTTCAAGATATGGCCACCAACAAACACCACATATACACTCCCACAGGAAAGCCGCCACAATAAATATTACAAAGAAATCAAGCAGCTTTTCGATCAAGTAGTGAAAAAAAGATAACAGAAAAAAGGCCAGACGAGAAAGCGACCAAAAAAGAGTATAGAAGGATCAGTCGATTCAGACGAGACAAGGGGAAAATAGGAGAAAACAATTGCGGAGTTCAGTGCGGATCGTTGCACGTGACTGAACTTGCTTGTTTACCATTCGTCAATCGCCACCTACTTTTATTACCCTGCCTCGCCAATCTGATTCCTAGCAACATTGTGGAGTTAACATACCTAATTAATCGAAAGCAAATGGGTCTATCACAATGTCTTTGCATATTTTTTATATTTCAACAGTTGTCTTTTTATACTACACCATATGGACATTGATTATGGCAAGTACTATTTTGTGAGTTATGCCTACAGTCCAAACGTCTAACTTGCTTTTCTAGCCATTTGTTGATGCAACTCAACCAGTCCAGAAGTTCTTCCCACCTCGAGAGTGGGCAATTAGGATTCCTGTGATCATACTACTCATGGCAGTTGGAGTGATTGGAAGTTTTGTAGGGACTGTTATGGTGCTGTCAAATAGACCCAGACCGAAAATTGCCAATTGATTGAGAGAGGAAGTCCTTATTTACAGTTTATCGCGCGAGCATTCCTTAACCCTTAACTAGCCATGAGAGCACCAGTCGACAAATAATCCGAATATTGGCGGTTTTGCGCCTATCGAGGTCTTGCTTCTTTGGCGGAATCGGTGGGGCGTGGTTGCTTGATTCTGGGTCTGAATAGTATGCTTACCTTGAATCACTGATCTTTTTGGTCATCTGGATTCTTGGGTCGAGATCACGAAGGAAAGGCATTTCAATAATTCTGCCAAATGTTTCTTTCAATGACGCGGGCGTCGCAGACGCGACGAACAGACGCGGTGGATGGGCCATTTGTGCATCTAGGTCCATTGATTTTTTTTGAGGCACGTAGAGTAGATTTCCTGCTTCCGGTGACAGAAAGTTCAATTTTTCTTATGCTATGTATGGTAGAGTACATAATATAGTAGTGAGCGATTTCCTGATTAGGTAGGGAGTCAATTGTGACTAAACCCAAGAACCTCTCTCCCAGAATCATTTAATTCAGGTTGCCTCACGACAAATCTATGCCTTTTCCGAAAAATTAAGGTTCACTTGCGTGTCATATAGTCAGTTAGATAGTTAAAATAAAGTAGAATAAAGTAGTACACTTTGTAGGATGTCCTGTATAGTGAGCAGCAGTCTCCATAATGGTGGCAAAAATTATCGCGAAAGACAGCTAGCTAACATCGCTGGCATTCTCGACAATCAATTGTGCTTGCGGCCATATTTGCGTTTGGCGGTTTGAATGGCCCTTGACGGTGCCATGGGGGTGAGAAGTGCCAAAAGCGGCGGAGCAATCCCGCCTTCAAAAATTTAGGCCGCTGAAATTACTTGAAAATGTCTCACAGGTGACGGCATCTTGCGGATGGTCACACATGTGTAGCAGAATGTTAAGCGCCAGGGCGCGCCAGGTCTACTAGTATGCCGCATGCAACTAGTGTGCGTTGATTTTGGTGCGGATTATTTTGGCGTGCCTTTGTCTGTGGAATGGACGTTTACCGGATCCGGGTCTGCACAACGTGGGTCAAAGCTTTTGACGTCAAAGCTTTCGCCATCAGGGTCCCTGAACAAGTTAAATCAATTCTGGGCCCTGCCGGTCAGATCATAGAAACACTTCAGCCAAGATCACACCAAGATCCATTTTACAGTCGCTAGCTGTACGGAACACATCACGCTAGCTATCTACGCTTTTGAGTGGACCGTCATATCATAAGCAGTCATACCCCATCCGAAATTGGTACCTACACACTGAGTGACCTGTATATAGTTGCATATTTTCCTCGACCTGCGTCAATGATGTCGCACCCCTGTCTCTGTCTCATTTCCTGTCCACACATACACTTCATTCGATGGCATTGCTACTCTGTAGTATTCTGATTCTTGTCTTCGGCAACGTCCTCTCGGCTGCTACGGCTGTTGCTTCGACTACCTATGCCTTACCTGTTATAAAAACACCTTACCGGAGGACCTCTCCCAGTTTTTCACAAAGGCCCGTGTCACGCAGATTTGAGGTTCGCTCGGTCTCGGAGTGGGGTGAGCTGAAGGACTACAGCAATCCATGGCAGATATATCGTGATGGAGGGGGCTCTTGTTCTATTCGCAATGAAACGTTTTTTGTGTTTTGCGATAGTCTTGCTTATAACGCAAACGGCCAATTCATGGGATCCGCAACAAACAGTCTTTCTGTTGCCCGCAATTTTTCGCATCCGGGGTGGCTTGCAGATGCTACTCTGAGTCCTAGCGTTGGCTACTTTCCACCAATTCCTTTCACGGCCGATGAACTTACATTCAATTCTGTCGTTTCGACGAGATATGCCTTTTGGACGTATACGAATTGTGTACAAATATCTGAGACCTCCGCTATACATTTTTTTGATGTCAGACAGTTTTATACGTCTTCGAGTTCGCGTCTGTACGGGAACACTATGGCCGTTTATTCGCTGGATAGCTCAACCAACAAGCTTACGGTCACACGACCGTCTGAGTACGCGTTTCAAAATACGTCATACGGTTATGGGTCTTTTGCTAATGTCGTTGTCAATGGCGTCGCATATTTATATGCATTGGATACACTTTACAGCTCTAGATATGACATTCATGTCGCGCAGGTGACACTGGGTGGGATTCAGGATACTAGTAACTATAAATACTGGAATGCCGGCACCAACGCGTGGGAAACTACTTTGCCCGTTCCGACGGCACGGAGACAATCAGCTGCAGTTATTCAAGGAACTATGCCGTTTTCCACTGGCACGATTTATTTTTCGCAGTACCATAATTCATATGTCCTGGTATTTTTCAGTAACTGGGTCGATAGTACATTTAGACTAATCAGTGCACCGACGCCGCTAGGACCATGGAATATTACAAACTCGGTTCTTTACCGAAGCACGCCGGGACCAAATGGATACAACTATGGTGCAGGAGCTCATCCGATTTACTATCAAACTGATGGACTTATTGCAGGCCAAACGATAATGCTTCATTATTCGTATCAAAGTGGAAGTGGCACCTATCCACGAGCTGCCAAGCTTACGTTCAACTAATTTCACGAACTTGAAGCGCTTGTGATTTTATTTTTGTGTATAATATGTAATTATTTAATGGCAAGATTTCAGGGTTTAACTATGATACGCAAAATGATACTTTGCCTAGTATTTGATAAGGAATCTCGATCTCTAGTGGATCTGCTTGGTTCGCGTGTTTACATTTAAGCTCAATCTCCAAAACTCAGCTGTATCTCAGTCACTTCATTCAGCGCCATCAATATGAACCCACTTTCTAATGGCCAGAAGTTGCCTCCTTTCTTGACTTAAGTTCCTAAATATGGCAGTATGTTTGCCAGAAACTGTTGAATGCACTTTCTTTTCTACTCTCGCTGCACTTCTGGATTGGTCCGACACCACGGACAGGCTTCAACAATCCAGATCCCAACTTCGTCGTCGGCATCGGCACCCTAACGGCGCTGGCCAGCCAAAACTGCTTGTGTGTCACGACTTCATGGGCGGATATAGCAAATTTGAGGACGAGAATGCACAAGGCTATTTTTCCCACCCCAGTGGAAATGCGTATTGGTTGCGAGCATTCAGCTTGATTGATACCTTTGTTTATTTCTCTCACAAACGGGTTTCCATCCCTCCGATAACTTGGACAAATGCGTGCCACAACAACGGAGTTCGATGTCTGGGAACCTTACTTTGCGAGTGGGCGGAATCTACACCCGATGCACGACTGCTGCTGACGCCTAATGAGAGTGGACTCGGGTATCTATACGCAGATCTCCTGACTAGAATTGCAACGCACTACGGATTTGATGGATATTTAGTCAATATAGAAACGAAGATGGCAAACTGCGAGGAGGCGACGGAACTTTTGAATTTTCTGGAATACTTCAAGTTTGCGATCCATAAGGCAGTTGGCCCGGAAGGTAAAGTGATTTGGTATGATGCATTGACTGCAGACAACGAAGTAGATTACCAAAATTGCTTAAATTGGGTTAATTTTCCCTTCCATCGTGCGTCGGACGGTCTTTTTACTAATTATTCGTGGAATTACAATCAAGCGTTTGAAAGTGCGTATCAAGCCGGTCCACTCTACCGGCCGAGTTTATGGACAGGCTTGGATGTCTGGGGTCGAAATGTGCAGTACACGGCCAAATGGGACATTGGAAAGAGCATGAAAAGACTGCAATCTTCAGGAGCTAGTATGGCACTCTTTGCGCCAGCATGGTACAATATAACTGCTGAAAGTATACCGGTTATGCCCTTAACTAATGAATTCTTAGGGTCTATGAGGAG
The DNA here is from genome assembly GCA_030556275.1 of Lipomyces sp. NRRL Y-27488. Classification (NCBI taxonomy): domain Eukaryota; kingdom Fungi; phylum Ascomycota; class Lipomycetes; order Lipomycetales; family Lipomycetaceae; genus Lipomyces; species Lipomyces sp. NRRL Y-27488. The sequence goes on along the minus strand of JAKTPS010000013.1, from coordinate 70,657 downwards.
TTAGGCAAGGAGAAGTTCGAGCAGAATGATCACGAGATGTGGTTCACGCGCCGTGATAAAGAATCTGGTATGACTTTGCCGAGTTAGAATGGTGGACTAAATTGGGCTGATTTGATCGCATCCAGATGAGGATATCAGTATTTCAAGCGCAATTCGTCCCTTACCAGCTCCTGTCCTCGACTTACCAACAGCCCAGATATTTCATACATCATTTTCAACTGGCCGGGGGTTTGCCTTTTTTCTCAATGGAAAGTCAGAGTTTGACCAAAGTTGGGTGAATCACAGTGTCCAGACCGCGCTTCCGACATATTTGGTTCCATCTTCTGAAATTGTCCAACAATATTTACAAAAGCTTTATTCATCTGGGGTAATGAATGTTCTTCCAAGTGCATACAAGTATAGTTGGACCATCGATTACGAATATGCGTTCTATGGCGGCTCTAGCATGAAGTTTACGTTTGACCCGTACAACCGGTCACTATATCACGAACTTATATTCGCAGGTTCGCCTTCGGCAAATCCTAATCTATCAACAAAATCAAGTAACGGGTCATTGGCCTCATCTTCGTCAGGAGAAGGCTCTACGGTAACTTCTACTATTTCTTCATTAAAAGTATCTAGCTCGTCAGCTAGCGGTAGTCCTACACGGCGAGTGCGACGTGTAGCTTCCGTTCAACCCCTACTACCTGAGGAAATATACTTTGCGCCTTTATTTTTGATTGACTTTGTTTTAAATCCTTGGGAGCCGTTCATATTTAATACCGCCTTTTTGAAGAACAACAAAGGTGACGTCAGAATATGTTTAGCTGGCAATTGGGTATTAGAGCGTGCTTCTCGAGATTTAATTAAACGCCAGTCGAGCTATACTGGCTCTTCCGTCTCAAATACGGCCGTGTTATCATGCCATAATGAACTTGCGTCAGATGAATGCTCTCTCGTCTTTGGTCGGCAGTCGTTTGATTGTGATGTTTCTGGCTCAGTTTTGAATTCCTGGGTTCGCAAATCATTTTCTTTCAAAATTGGCGGTCCTCCCGAAGATGTGGTTAATACAATGGCAGAGTCAAACCGGCCTTTAGTTGCAAAGTTCAGAATAAATCATATCGATATGTCTTGCAGTAAAAACTTCAGCGGGACATTATACCTAGGAAGTGTATCCTTATACGGCGGAAGTACTACAGAAGCAAGAAAAGCATCGGATATCTTTAGTACCATTTCTAATGTTGTCGATGGCGACAGCTTGAAAGCTGAGAATGGCAAGTTCAGTGCTCCGTCTATTACACCGCCGTCACGTGTGACATCAGTTCAGATAGAAGATTATCGAAATGGGAAGAGCGATGTTTGCAAAATAATTTCATGGCGCAATGATCCGAGTACAATGGAATGGATTGTTTATATTGAAAATCGCATGGTTGGTGTTGCTAGTACTAATGGGTGGGCTTTTTCGTTTCAAGAGGAGAATTCGGACAATGGTTCAGGAAATAAACTCGAGCAAGCGCTGCCTCTATACCGATACGAGGCTTTATCGCTCAATGATTCAGATTTCAACGAGATAGTGCGCTTACGGCATGATGAACTTGGGAACAAGGATCTAACCTCGCAAGTGGCAGTTCGCATCGACGCTGTCGGGTACAGCGGAAGTATTGTGACGGGTACAGAACAACGAATCGACAGGAAATGTATGAAATAGGCTTTTTCAGTAAGAAGTGAAGTCTCGGATGGGAGGGGGTCATCTCATTTGGATCACACTCATGTTCTTTTGCGAAGAGCCGTAGCAGAGTTTTCTGGCGATTACCAAGCTTAGATATTCGACTCGCACTTTTTATAGCTGACAGAGTATGTATGTACATACGTGCATGCCGCACGTCTAAATACAGCAACACTGATAGGCTGCATCTCCGAGCTATCTGCTCAGCCGCCGTCAGGTCACCATTTTGACCACCAAGGATTGGTGTGTAACATGGCTTTCGGAGTTTATCGGACTAATCCAGTAAATGTCTCTGAGACACACGGCAGACAAGAGAAAACTGGTATCATAACATAATGTCAATCAAGAACAAATTTGGGGAATAACGACGGTGAAACCCAGAATCCTAGGAACTGGGAATGATACAATTAACAAAACAGCTATGAACAGCGGCATCCATTACAAACAACCCGCAAAACTATTCCGCATGATACGTCACACCGCGAGTCCATCCTGTATCAAAAAGTGGCGAGACCTCAAGAGGCGCAAGGCACATAGCGGGGGGCACAATGGCGTAGAGATCCAACCCTTTACTCCCACATCAGAAGTAAGACATTTGTTCAACCTCCCACTTTTTCTGGCTGGCATGTAACCTCCAACTGTTTCATCATACCTGCCTAATGTGCGCTTCCCTACAACTTCTGCTCCGACCTTGAAGGCCATGTCTTAACTGATCGATAGGAAGATGAACCTCTAAAATACAAGCAGCCCTGAAGTCTTGTATCTTTGACTGATTCAATGCGAAAAGTGGACCCACACCAGTCACTGGAAATCAGGTTGGCGACCTCAGACTTTCTGGTCTGAAGTCAGGTTCGAGATTTGGATTACCTGGTCCCCCGCATCAGCGCAGATCTAGTTCGGATTAGTGGTTAATCCGGCACGGCATACCCCGCCTCGTCCCCCCACATGGCCATTCCCATTGTCTAGTTAGTCTCACTTGACTTAAAGTTTGGACTTTTGAATGGCATATTTCTTTGTCAACTCTTTCTCTGACTGATCTGCTGTTGTACATTGGGCGGGGTACCCGCACGATATGATTTCCCCATGTTACTGACTGATGAATGGCATGGAGAATATAAACTCCGTTATTTCTCCATGGGAGACCCAACTGTAGCTCTCACCTGGCAATTTAGAGATGTCGACTGAACTTGGTGTGAAAACGGGGAAAACTCCCAGCGTTGCTAGCGTCCATGTTGCGACTGACAAGATCTCCGTTCACAATGTCGAAAAATTCGAGCTCAATCTTGGAGACCTTAGTGGAGAATTTGATGGTGTTATCTTACCTGCTAAGGGAACTCCAGAACGTGAGGCTATGGAGCGCAAGCTGAAGTGGAAAATTGATTTAGCAATCCTCCCGATGGTTATTTCTATGTATATTCTGAAGTATGTTTGTGGAATAGCCGAAATATTTCTGATGAATGCTAATTAGTTTCTTGCAGTTATCTTGATCGGAACAACATTGCTGCAGCCAAGCTCGGTACACTATTAGAGGACCTCAATCTCACAACCACTCAATACTCTACATGTGTTTCTATCTTGTTTGTCGGGTATATTCTAATGCAGGTCCCTTCCAATCTCATTCTTGAGAAGGTCGGTCGCCCGTCAATCTATCTCCCTTGCGCAATGGCAATCTGGGGCGTGCTGTCAGCTTGTACGGCTGCAGTACACTCATATGGAGGTCTCGTGACAATTCGTTTTCTGATTGGCTTTGCTGAAGCTGCTTTTTATCCTGGCGTTTTGTTTTATTTGTCGTGCTGGTACACTAGGTTGGAAATTGCTAAACGATCGTATGCTCTTCTTTCCTTCTACTGCGTATTGTATGCCAACAATTTCTAATTTGCTTGTAGTGCGATTTTTGTTGTCGGCTCTTGGATTTCCGGTGCGTTTTCTGGTTTAATCGCGTACGGCGTGATGAAGACCCTTGACGGAGTGCATGGCCTTGCTGCTTGGCGCTGGCTTTTTCTGATTGAAGGTGTTGTCACTGTTGGCGTATCCCTGATAGCTGTCCCCATTCTTCCAAATCTTCCGGCAACCACAAGATGGCTATCTAGGGAGGAGCGTCTTTTGGGTATGGTGCGGATGATAGAAGATGTTGGCCAGCGCGATGATGACACTGTGAGCCCAAACGAGGATGAGGGGGGCCCAGCCGACGTCAAAAAGGGAAAGTTTAAAACTGCCTTTGGTGGGTTTATGATGGCGGTTCGTGATCGAAAGGTTATTACTGTTTTTTGCATGATGTTTTGTTTTGCCGGAACGGCAGGCATTAATACTGTTTTCCCGACCATCGTCAAGTCGCTTGGATACGATACAGAAGAAACCTACCTTTTGACTGCGCCGCCATGGATTCTCTGCTCGATTACTTCTGTTCTGAACTCCATTCATTCCGATAAAACTGGGGAGCGATTTTGGCATATGGTCTGGGGTCCTTGTCTCTCGCTTATAGGATTCGCTATTGGTATTTCGACCACGAAAACTGCTCCTCGCTATGTTGCTATGATGCTTTTGTTGCAGATCTACAATTCGTGGGCGCTTGGATTTGCCTGGCTTGCCAACACAGTTCCCCGGCCGCCCATCAAGCGGGCCGCTGCTGTCGCATGCGTCAACATTGGTGGTAACATTCCGAATATCTTTGTGCCCTATTTTTTCTCTTACTCCTCGGCTAGTCCGCATTTCTTCGTCGGTTTTTCAATTTGCATGGTCTTCGCTTTTATTGGCATGTCAGCCGCGACGGTACTGAAGATTCAACTATTGAGATTGAACAAGAAACTAGAGAACGGGCATGTTGTAGATGGTCTAGACGGTAGTACTGGTTTCCGTTTCTTGCATTAATTGTTCAGAAACTTTGCTTCTCACGTTAGTACTGATTTATATGATTGATAATATTACTGTCTCTAATGCCTAGCTATGTGTATCCCATTCATAGGCTTGACCGAATACTGGCTGGCGCGTTACATAGCAGTGCGCTATGATAGCCTTGCGCTGTGGGTTCTTACTTTTGATAACATAATAATTTGTCCAGTACTCTGGGTCTAAAAGTTTACCACTTTTACATATGCCAGCCTGACATGATTCTCGGCTCTCTTGTAATACAGATGTTTAGTCCAGCTTTTAGAGCCCCGCCCTAATAGAAAATGAGATGCCGGATCTGGGGCCTGGTACTATGTTGGGCTGGGTATTTGTCATCGCCGATGTAGTGAGCATAGATCTCGCCCACGAACGCAACTTGGGACTTTCGCCGCCTGTGCACATCGCACCTGTCAATATTGCGATAAATACAAAAACCTTTTGAAAATGGAACTGGATCTTGAGAGCCAGAAGGCTAATCATGCTACAGGACCGCCTGCTTACAATATCGTTGATGATTCTGCTTTGCAGCTCAACCCAGTGAGAGTCCCAGCAATGTATTCCGATGACGTAATACAGCCCCACAGCCTCCTCCTGGATGGAACGTTGAAGACTACGCTTGCGGCATATAATGCTCATGCCACCAAGCACACAAATAGTTGTCAGAGGGCTAATTCTCCTGGTGGTTGTCCGTTCCGGATCGGCGCAAGCCCTCTGGCCTCTAGCCGAGGTCATTTCTGTGCGACGAATGCAGATAGACGATTATTGTTTGCTATGCTTCTTAAATAGCTATGGTTGCGGCGATGGTCATGTTATTGTTGTCTTATTTGTCCTACTTTTAAGCAGTCAATTAAGTGCTCTAGAAGTGGCCAGATCAGTGTGGTATATGATATATGGTGTTGTAAAAGGTCAAGTCACTGAGGTTAGGGTTGTATATTTCAGAGAGGGTTTATATTTCTGGAATAATTTTTGTCTTTTGAGTATGCCGCAGTTATTCCAAATTTTGGCAGACTACAATCAATAGTGTCCATATGTTCATAATAGTCAGCAGAAGATAATTCCGCTAAATGACCACTACTACATCTCGATCATAAAATACAAGAGAGTACTTCGTATATAAATACAAGAGTGACAGGCGAAGGATGGATGTATTGGCGACCCAAATCCCAGTCATGGGGGCCAGATTACAGAATGGTTACCCCCGCAACAAGGGGTTCGTTTGTTTACATCAATTACGTGTAGACGGTCCTTCACTTCTCGCAAGAGTGCAGCGAGAGGTCTATATAATTCAGTCAGACTGAATACAAAGCTCATTGATAACTTCTACAGTGATTAGATTACCATCATAATATTTTTTTCGTTACACCTTTTTATTTCTTAGTTCATGATCTCGACACTTCGGGACGCTTGGGCATGATGAGTTTTGATAGAAGAGGGTCATACATATCATCTCAGCTGAGTATAATAAACGACAAATTGCAGGTGCTCTACGACGAAATTGGTATTAGCGATGCTGAGCGCAGCTTACGGGAGCGCAATCTATATTCACGAGTCTCGCAGGCGCTGGAAGAACACGTCGCGGAAGTTACCGAAGAGAAAGATTCATTATATCAAAGGTGCTTCCAATTGCGAGAACAACTTGTGCATATGATGACGGCCCTTGATGGAATAACAGTGTCAGATGCTATGGGAAATCTTAATCGCCATGAAATATCTCTTGACGAGATCAGGGCACCGTTTCTAGCATGCGAAAATGCGTTACAGCAAAGACTTCAAAAACTGCAAGGATTGTATTCCGAACGCTATCAGCGAGCACATGGTAATTTGCTTGATATGAAATTTTGGCTACTGGAATCCATACTAACTAAGTCATAGAGTTGTGCCAAAATCTGAAGACATTTGCCAGTGTTATGGAGGGTCTACAAATCCAAGAGAAAATGCTCAACTTAGATATGGATACGATGAGTCTTACCATTGATTGCATAGAAAATTTAGAGATGGAGGTAAACCGCCTATCGGCGGAGTACGAACGCCGGATTAAGGCGGTACAGGCGGATGCGACCCAAATGGTCTCGCTTTGGGCGCAGCTTGGAACTTCACAAGACCAAATTGATAGGGAAGTTCTGACCTATTATAAAGATAAGCCAGAAATGCTGGGACTTTCGGACTCTAATATGGTGACTTTGAGAGAGCAACGCGATGCTTTACAACAAGAAAAGGACAGGAGACTAGAACGGCTGTCGACTACAAAAGAAACCGTTCAACATCTTTGGAACAAATTATCAGAAGATACTTCATATATTAAGGCATTTGACAGAGCAAACCGGGGAATTGCTGCACATGCGATCGAAGCCGTAAGTGTTTACCACAACCGCAAGATGCAATTAAAGATTGCTAACTTTATTCATATGCAGTACGAAAAAGAGCTTGTAAGGCTAAACGAAAAGAAGCGTGATTTTATGCACGTTTTCATTAACGATGCTCGTCAAAATCTTCAAAAACTTTGGGATGGTCTGTACTTCTCAGAGGACGAACGATTAGATTTTACACCAGCGTGGACAGATGTGTTCACAGACGCTTCGTTGGCTGCCCATGAATCCGAGATCATTCGTCTAGAGCAGTTATTGCAAGAAAGGAAGCCCATTCTAGCTTTGATCGACGCGTTTCAAGACCTCCAGCAGGATGTCTTGGAACTGGAGCAATCACAGCAAGATTCCTCACGTCTTATGTCAAGAGGACCAGGCAGACGAGATCCAAGCCGTTTGCTAAGAGAAGAACAAATGCGCAAAAGGATTGCAAAGAGAAAGCCCAAAATTATGGCTGATTTGATGGCCGCATTGCAAAAATGGGAAAGCCAATGTGACAGGGCGTTTATGGTTAACGGAGAACGCTTTATTGATGTTCTACGTGATAAAGAGGAGGCTGCGAAGGCGCAAAAGTCTCGTCGGACTCCAGCAAGGGCAACAACAAGAGGTTCATCTTCGAAGAAAGTTGCCGCCATAGACGAATTAGCAGAAACTAAAACGCCGGCTTGGTCTTCGAAGCGCCGCGCGCTAAAGTCGCTCGACTCTAAACAGAGAAATGCGCAACCTCCCCAACAGCCGAATTTCTTGCCTGAGAGAATAATAAAAGGCAGTAGGTCTCGCACTATGAAGATAGCGCAATCTCACAATGAGAATGTATCACCAACGCGATGCCATGAGAGCGGCTCACGCTCGAAGTACTTGGAAGCGGTTAGTTTGACGAGCAGCGATCGCTCCTCTGGTACATCTTTCTCTGCAGCTAGCCCGTTAAAACTGAAGTCTCAGGTTCAGAGATGTGTATCATCTTCAGCAACACCAATAGTTGAGCCACTATCTTCGAAAGTGTTAGAGAATACCCGACACGATCGTGAGGTCAGACCAAAGACAGTGCTTGGAACGTATGGGAGTACGTTGAAGCCTTTGATGGATCCCGTAATGGTAAGTACGCCAAAGCAGACGCAGGACCAACTGCCTTCCTTATCGACTGTCTTTGCTGGCCCGGAAATACCTCTGCACGTTACTCCGTCGATAAGTAATCTAGTTTCCGGTTACACTGCTATCCCGCGAGTAACCCGAGCGAATTCAAATTGTGAAAGCGCGAAGTTCACATTGCTCACACGGCCCGACTCCCGAGACGATGTCTACGTTGAGCATATCCAAACGAGCAGCACATTTGATAGCCAACAATGGAAGTTGAGATCTTTGTCACAACGAAGTATAGAAGCTAGAGAAAAAAGCCATATTTGTGGCGACGACGGCGATGACTTTGTTGACGACTACGACGACGAGTATTGCAACAGATCGTCGACTACACGGAAATCTTCGTCGTTGGCAGATCTTATGAATCCAGAACTAGAACCTCATGCATATCTAAGTGAGGGCGAGAAAGACTTGGATGAGCGTATTGTGGATGGCCCAGCCGAATCGGTTGCAAATTTTTCTTTATATCCTGACACTGAAATCAGTTTTATACATCCTGAGAGTGTTCGGGACATTGGATTTGAACGGCAGAAGCAGCATGAGCTATAACATGCACAAATATTTGAAGATCAACGATAATGATAGTGATTGCTATTTTGTTTTTAGCAGAGAAATGTAAAATCGCCTTGTTCTGTATAGCATAGGATTTTCTTTACCAATCATTTGCTTGTCAGCGTCCTGGAAAGTTGATAAACCACCGTAGGATTATACCACAGAATTGTAATACCACCAACTTTAAGACAATTACTTCAAATTGATGGCCCATAAAATCATTTCAGGGGCCAGTTCAAACGATCGAGAAATCTAGACAAAAAGGTCTTAGCTTGTCGTGCGTTGAGAGTAGGAGCTAGCTAAACACATCTCACCTTCTTCGCTTAACCTCGTCTTCGCCAGCCAGCTGCGCTCTAGCCAATCTACAGATACGATTCGGGGTATTTTTGACCGTGTACTGATTAGACTCCCAATAACCTGCAGCCGATACTTCGAGCTTTGTGCATTTGACTGTAAGATAATATGTGTCACACGATGATCTTCGATATCGGTTGCGATTGCGGCACCACCAAACAGCGCGTAATTTGATGCAAGACTGAAACGATACTCGGTTTGCAGCAACAAGTCCGGCAAATCAAAATACAGCACAGCGGTATGGAACAGCAGCGACTCAATATTCGGCAAAGAATCATCATGTTGCACAATAAGATCGCATGTTGCGTATGTGCCCGTTGTTTCGCCATAGACCTCCGGAACTTTCTCCAAAATCTATAAAGGTATTAGCAGCTTCAAATAAAATATAAAGAGAGGTGCGCGTACTGTCTTTAGTTCAGTGACCTCCTCCATTTCTCTTACGTAACTGTCGCTATACACGTCCGTGTATCGTTCTAGAAAGTCAGACATATATTGTGGAGCAAAGTATAGATGCCGCGGCTCATATGGAACCACGCGACCGTTGAATAGGCAGTCAGTAATCCAATTTGGCCTGATTATAGGCAATCTCCCTTGACGCTTGAGACTGGCGACCTTCATGAGAGCCTTGTTGGCAATGAGATGCATTCTTGACGGGATGTCGGATTTTGGCAAATCGCATATAACCTCTCCACCATTGGAGAGAATCAATTTTTGCAGATTTGCTTTCGCTTTCGAGTCCGTTAAGACGCCTTTCGCCAGTTAGAGTAAAGCTTAGCTAGTTTAGTCAAATAAAAGTTTTGGCAGATGCATACAGAATATGTGTCCCTCAAACAAATTTCCTGCTATACTAGTAGCACTTGGAGGCTTAGCGATCTGTGAAGATCCCAAAATATCGATTTCCTTTTTTGGTCTTTTGACGGTTCTCCTACGGGATTCCATCTCCATCTTTTTCTCGTGAACTTCATGATCAGTTTGGGTTTTCAGATCCATGAATTCTTTCATGCTTAACGAAGTCGTATAGTCTCTGTCTGATCTGATTTGTCTGAATCGGGGGAACCGCAAAGTATAGCCGCTCCGATATTGTTCACTTGCGGGCACTATCGACGCCGCTTTGACTTCAAGTACTATAGAATGATCAGGTTTTATCCAAACATCAGGCATTTCTTTTTCGTTTTTGTCTCCAGCCAGTTCCATATATTGAAGCGGAGGACGATGAGGATCCCACTTTTGCCAATGGCCCTCTGTAAGATGTCGAATGGTGGCATAATCGTTCGCGGTGAATCCTCCTCCAACACGGCAAAATGACCAAAACCTATAGAATGTAAACTTGCATTAGCAGTGATTGCACACCCGTATGAAGACAGAAATAGGGTGGTTTACTTTGATCCAAGATCGCTTTGACCAGCCCCAATATTATCATCATTGTCCACTCTCAATCCGCACAAAAAGCTGGCCAAGGCATTCCCACGCTTTCCCTGTCCGTAATATGCGCCAATGACTAAGCAGTCCAGGTTCTCTCCGAACTCTGACATATATTCCGGCTTCACCTTAATCCACGTATCACCCCTGCTGTTGATCGAATAGCTAGACAGAGGGTTTTTAATTACTAGCCCTTCCGATCTGCAAAAATTAATAAGCATAATAATCATTTTCATCCATATAGTTCTCAGTATTACTCACGATTCGGCGATAACTTGCCGCAAACGTCGCTCTATCTCCTCCTTACTATGAGCGACTTCATGTGGATGTATTTCAAAATGATGTGGAACAGAATGTGTAGCAGAGATTAAAATGGTTCGCCGCTGCTGCAAGGATATATCTACTAGCGAGTTGCCGTTCACATTCACGATATCGAAAACGCGATCTAAATTTAATAAGTCAGATGAGTTTTCGAAAACAACACTAGGCATATGACAGAGTTCTAACATAAAGGATGCGACGAATTCGCAGTAGTACTCTCCATTTCACCCAGTGCTGCTGCCTTCAAAAAACCAAATGGCTCGATCTTTTCTTCGACAGAGTCCCATGACACCATTTCACCATCGAGTATACAACTACAAGTTATCTCAAAAGTTAGCAAGAATAGTAAAAGGATTAAAATAGTAGAAAGTATAGTTCAACCTTTCGATGGTCGGAATGAAAGCATTACTCAAAAACTTCGTTAATGCTCCAGTGGCATTATTGAGAGAATCGCCGTATAGGTAGGTATAATCTTTCGCGCGGCGACTGAAAAATTTAAATTTATTTCCGTATTCCGACATATGTAGCTGTATCCGTTCACCGTCTAGCTTTTCCTCAATCCAGAATGGCTCATTGTTCATCAGTTGTACGACTTGGCTGTAAGAAGATTTTGGAAAAGCTGCCAGCTGCGGTTGAAAACACGACATAAGCATTATTTCGTTTGCCTATGAACAAGTTAGTAATGCTTTGTTATATCATCATTATAAAATAAAATAAGCGTACATCCTCTGATAGTCGGACATTGCTGTCATGCAGTTCCCAACATACGCGCTTCAGACTGCTGGTAACGTTGTATAGAGCATTCGCATCTATATGCCAAGCTGAGAATAGCTTTCGCTCACTAAGGCCGATATGCATTTCTAGTGGAATTATTATGATAGTTCTTACTATATACTATGTGAATACTTACGACGCAATATGATTCGAATTAGCCATTTCATTTCCTCGGCATTCATGGCTCTGTAAAACTTCGTGAGAATCGGCAGCTGATCTGCGCTGTACGCCAATGTTAGTAAGTTTCATATAGACCTTGTATTGCCATTACTATGTATTGACCTCTTGCTGTGGTGACTGAGCTCGTCCAGAAGGTCATTCACTTCATCTATGGTCATTCGGCCGAATTCTGACGAGACTTCACGTTTCTTCATAATGTCGTAACATCTCTCTGCAAAGTCACCCGCTCCTCTCACTTGTTGGCGTGGCAGCTTGTAGTTGACTATTAAACTAGCATCTTCGGCCTCTAATGAAATTCCAATAATCTGTTCAGCTGTCAGTTTCTCTGTCCACGTGCCACACTAAAAAACTAAGCCAACCTTGATCAGCAGTTTTGCTAGTGCAATTTCCTTAAGGCCATACATTTGTCGCTCTTTGTCGTTCTAATAACTCGTAAGTCATTTAGTGAAAAACATGTAGATCGAGTGCTGGCTTATACATTGGGGAGAACTATGCAGTTTGTCAGTATCCAGTGTCTAGCTCTGATTGACGACAAAAGGACGCCGTACGAAGCCGAAAGCAGGGATATATATCTGGCCCAACATTTTTCTTCCATATATTTATGAAATTAACAATAATATCTCTATGAACTTGTGAGATCTTCCGATTGTTGAATCGATTTTGAGCAACTGGGCGAATAAGGGGATTGATTAGTCCTGTGATGATCGAATGGAAATATGGCGATTTCCCGAAATTGACGGGTCGATCGAGTGAATATTCAATGTCATCTTGGCCGCCGTGTTCAGACAAAGATGTTGATTGTGATTCCTCGTCCATTAATCCAAGAAGTGAGGGACTATCTGGTGGAAAGAGCGAAGCGTGATGTCCGGGGTATTCCAAACTCCTAACCCCATGAGATACTAATCCCTCAATGCTGAAGTCGCCTTTGCAGGCTTCGAATGTTACGGGACATAACTTACATGTCACATAGTATGGTAGAAATCTAGTCATAAGTATATAATATTGCAGTATATTGGTTTCCGGCCCTAAGAGATATTTAGTTTGAAAGCAATAGGGAATTTTGGTATATGGCGGTGTCGGGACACGAAGTATGTGGGCAGATCTTTTTATAGTAGTTTTGTTTCATTGGAATCAACCTTTCTTCTCCACAAGCCAGATACTCCCGGGGGTGAACAAAATATCAACCAGTGCATGGATAGTGGATGCCATGGTCGGTACTGCCGCGAACCATCGTATGACATGAGAATCAAGCCGACTGTTCTGAGTGCCGCGCATCATTACTAGCCATCCCGCTCGTTTGGAGGAAGAGAATGCCTACCGCGGCCAATGGTGGCAGCAGCGGCACCAATTTCGCTGTTGCTGCAGCCGTGGTAGCTACTGCGTCCGCTCGTAATTCTGCTTCTGCATCTAGAAGCACTTTCGTGCAGTCTTCAGATCATCACGTTTCATCGCCCTTGTCCGCGTCCACTGTTCCATCAACGCGCGCTAGAACTGCGCAGCCGAAAGTCTCGGGAACTTCTTTGCCACGCGAACGCCAGGCGTATCAGCTAACAAGCACATCGGATAATTCACGGGGCCGTACAATGACGAGCTCGAGGGCACCTATCCGACAAGTGTCTCGGTCAGAGCAGGCTGCGGCGACGACAGCAATGAGAGTCGCAAGTCAATCCACTGAGAAACAGGGCCAGCGTCTATTGGAAGTACCACGTGTTAGAAGAGAATCGTCTAGTAGATCTAGTTCACGTTCACGATACGGTCGACCACCGACATCACCATCGACATCGTCTGCACGGTCTTCCTCCTCTTACCCGCGTCCAGCCTCCGCCGCCAGCTCTCGCTCAAGCACCACAACAGCGACTGAACTTGTTCGCTCCCACTCCAAGTCCCCTGGTCCACTAACAACAACTGCGTCTGACTTGTCCTCATCAATTACTCATGTGAGATCCACAAAGTCTCCAACTTTGTCGCGGCCTCCTGCAAGTGTAAATCGATCGTCCGGAAGTCTATCCACCGGAAGCGAGGTCAAGACAACAAAGTCGATTGCTGCAACCAAGCCTGGTACCAGAATTGATACGAATCGAGCGAACGCTCTTACTGCGGCTCAGGTAGTTGCCAGACGAGCTGTCGAAGACTGCACAACGGTAAATTTTGTTTGTCTAGTTACGATTGGATCATTGCCCTAACGTGCCTTCCAGAAAGCAATTGCTACAGACGAGGTTCTGTCGCCGAGGCCAATACGACTATCCTCATTACTTGTCCCCGATGCATTGACAATGGAACGCTCAACATCGTCCCAGTCAGGATCGACCGTTCAGTCAAAGGATGATTCTACGACTAGTAGTGGTCTAGATAATTCAGTCGCTGAACTTAAGCTAGTGCGCAGTACATCTTGTCCCGTACCGTCAGTGTATCCAACCTCCATTAAAAGCGGCTCGTCAAGCCTGCGGGATAAGAAAAGCAAAGGCGAAAGGAGCAATTTATCGTCAGGAATGCCGCGACCATCAACAGCGAAAGTGTTATCTTCAGACGTACAGTCATATGCAAGACCGGAGTCAGCGCGAGCTACATTGCTTCAAAAACTCGGAGGTAAAAACCGACTTCGGAGGCGTGCAGCATTGGCTGATTATAATAGCATGTATCTTGGAGGGGTCCGTTCGTCGATGTCAACAACCTCACTTCCTGTCACGCTGTCGTCTGGCATAGATGTATCTACTTCTTCTATACCGACACCTACGCCCAGTTCGTCCACAAGCCGAAACCAGATACACGCGAGCACAGAATTTGCGCCGCGCCACCCTGCATTTAGGACGACGATGCGGAAGCCGGAAAAGAAAAAGCATGCCTTCAACGCTGACAAGCCTTGGAAGAGCTTGATTGTTAGCGGAACAATGAATCTCGTGGAGAAGAAGCGGTATGGAGCCTTGTGGGCAGCCAATCGCGGAACATTGTTATCACCGGAGCTCGGTGATTGCGTCCATGGTCTAGTTGTGAAAAAGATCTGGCTAAGGTCGCGTTTAAATAGGGACATGTTGGAGAAAATTTGGTGAGTTTTTTTATTGCCTTCTTGCCTCACCTATTACTTTCTAGCTAACGTCATGACAGGAATCTGGTCAGTCATGACAGACAGGATTATCTGACACAGAACGAATTTATGGTTGGCACGTGGGTTATTGACCAGTGCCTCTATGGGCGAAAATTACCTTTGCGATTGCCAGCAGAGGTCTGGCCCGGAATTCAACTCGGTGTGCGAATATGGAATACGAAGCATGAATTGAAGCATTCTATTCGTAGAGAGAACAAGGGCCATCATTAGATTGCATTCCTGAGGTCAATGAGGATTAGAAAGACGGGGTGATTGGTAATAAGCCAGCAGTAATCGTTACGGAGTCTGGTGTCTTGGTTAATACCCGTTTGGTTATTAGAATATATTCAGAGCATCATATTGAATAGAAATATAGTGGCTGGCCAGTATATGTGAGGTAAAATCTGTTTTAGAGTAGCTCGATGATCAGTCTGAACTACTATTGAGCGCTCACTTAGAGCAAGAAACTCTGTTCAAATGCGAACACCATATACTAATCATCGGCTAACAACACTCTTGCTTGTCCTCGCATTTCGGTAGCAGTCACTACTCCAGTCACTACTCTTTTAGCCGAGACTTCATATGATTTCGCGGACCCCATCTGGGTGGTGTGCTTAAACGGTTTGCCAACTTGTTCTGGATTGGAAATGGCTGCGGTGCAAGAGAAGACGGATAAAACGTTTAAAGTAGTCACAGTCGGTGACGGCATGTGTGGTAAGACATCTATGCTGATGACATTTGTTCACGGCGTATTTCCAGAGGTGAGGATTTGAGAGTGATTTTGTGCTGCCTACAGTTCTGGGCGTATCTCGCCGTGATCGTGGTATTGCATACCTTACCATCTTAAAGCCCACACGTGAGCTAACACCTTTAATAGATATATGTACCTACGATTTTTGAACGACAACAAAAGACAGTACGAACCAGCAATGGCAAGACTGTTATGCTCGATCTCTTCGACACTGCTGGCCAAGAAGATTATGCGCGTCTGCGCCCGCTCTTTTACTCAGATTCTGATCTCGTAATTATAGCGTTTTCACTAGACTCACGCTCGAGCTTAGAGAATGTTCTTGAAATTGTAAGAGTGCTCTGCTTCTGTGCGACGATTCTAAGCGTGGTACTAACCTACGGACTATAGTGGTGGCCGGAGGTATCCCATTTTTGCCCGAAGGGAACTGCAATAGTCCTCGCAGGACTGAAAAAAGACTTGCGGGGGTCCAATCCAGACAACAGTATTATGCCGGGAGAGGTAAGCCTCAATCCTTTTTTTTTTGGCTCGTTTTGTCAGGATTCTTGTATTAACAGGACGGCCTTTATTATGACCAGGCAAGAAGTGTCTCAGTCAAAATCGGAGGAGTTCCCTACGTGGAGTGCTCAGCAAAAACTGGCGAGGGTTTAATGGAGGTTTTCAATGTAGTCATATCGACGTTGATGCCGCCCGAAACGTCTGGCACATGTTGCATTATTTTGTAAATGATGTTGCTGGCTTCTCTTTCATGTTATTTATTCAAGTCTCTCGATATGCATTATTTTTCCTTCCGCAATCTTTGTATTATGACTTTACTATGGGTTTGGGGTTGGGGGTCTGCCACGTCGCATCGCGAAAGAATAATCAAATGATTATTTTATTTACTTTTGTATTTTGGTATTGTAGAGATTGTTGATTTGCTTCGAATTTGGCTTGTTTTGTTTTTCCTCTTGTTCCTTATCTTACGCAGTTTGCCAGATAAACGAGGTAGTCATACGTATGCTATTAGCGAATGAGAGCGAGCTTGTCTACTGTCGTAGAAGCGGCAAATTACTACCGCATCTCTTCTTCTTCCTCGTATCCTTTGGTTTCCTCTGCTTCTTCGTCGCGTTCCGCCTCCTCATCGTTCACCTCCTCTTCATTACTGTAATGCGAGATTCCATCATAAAACGTGCTCCACAACGTGGACACACTTTCAAATTCCTTCCCGACCTATTAAATGTTAGCTTAGTCCCTTCCTGCTGTCCACAACAGACATCGACGAACACATACGACGATCGCGCCTTCGAGCGCCCGGTTGAGAGTGCTCATATTTGCGAGAACGTGTTCTAGACTCTAATGCACAAATGATAGTTAGATTACCATGGGGCAATTGGGAATACGGTCAAAAGAAAAGGCATGAGCTTACGACTGATATCTCTGAAATGAGTGCATCTCGCTGCTTCTCAAAATAGGACCTGTCAGTGCCAAGCTGCTGCTGGTGTTGGCCATTTGCAGTAAGCCCAAAAGATCCCGCAGTAGAGGACGACTGAGCATGTATGTCGTCCATCGAGGATAGTCCGAAGGGGAGGAAGCGTATTGAAGTGCATATCGACGACGAACGCGTACATGATTTAACCCTAATCCATGTTTACGCGTTTTAAACGCGTCAACGCAGTTGATGCTCTCCATTTGCCTTCAGCGTCGAAGAATCAGCATAGTCCTACCATGTCTCCACCTTCTTACGAGAGTCTGGGTGGTCCAATGACGACTCCGCAGGTACTAGCTGCGAACGGTGGAGCCGCTACAGCTGCTACTCCTGCCACACTGTCGCCTGATATCATGGCCCACTTACTTTCACCCGTCGAGCAGGATCTACTTGCAGAGTATCAGCAATTAAGTCGGAATCTTTCTATTGTGGGTGTTTGTTTTGTTATACAACAGTGACCAAATGAATATTAACCTTGACAATAATCAGCTCTCCACTCAGTTAGGCAGACTTGCGACGGCGCCGACACCAGAGATATTAGATACGCTTCGAGAGTTGGAGCGCAAGACCGCGATTGTGTTCACGTTATTGAAGGCGTCGGTCTACAGCATATTCCTCCAACAGCAGCTACATCAAGAAGACCAGAGCCTTGCCCAGGAACAAATAGACGGTAATTGACGATATATATTATGTACATTTTAAATGCTCTACACACCAAAAAAGCGACTACTGGCCAAAGTACACCTCCCGGACGTCCTTGATTTTCTTTCCACGCATCATGGCAATCTCCTCCGGCAGGACTTGCTGTTGGAGAGCATTGATGATGCATTTCACGGTATTCATTTTGTTCCGCGAGCCACGTACTTTGCCGGACAAGTCCCGAATGCCAGCAAGCGCAGCGACGTCTTGCACGAGATGGTTTGTTCGTAGGCCGAATCCTGCATTTGGATTGGTGAAATTAGCATCACGACGGCGTAGATAGCGAATATATAAATAAAGACTTACCGGCGGGCCGTGGCCAGATTGACATTTCCACACCATGAAACTTTGCGTCGACAGGTCCGTGAATCGTTCGATTTTCGAACCGAGGGACGTATACCATACTGCTGATAGCCTTCGCCCTCGCTTTAATAATGGCCTTCATCATGTTGTCGCGATCCTTCGCTTCGCCGTAGCCGACCATACCCTTGCGGTCGCCGACAACAACAAGAACGTAGATACTGCGCATTTTGCCGAGCTTGGTTACATTGGAGACAGTCTTCGTCACAAGGACTTTGTCGCGAAGAGAGCGGATGTACGCATCCGAAAGCTTGTTGTTCATAATAAGAGCGCCTTCTTGGGCGAGATTTAGTGGTCCGGTAGCAGACTTTGAATCCCCCAAGATGCCAGCGCTCGAGACTGAGGCGGCACTACCGCCGACATTGTAAGGAGGGACAGGCTGATGTGCGGACTTAAGGACGTCTTCCCATGGGTGGACTGCATTATCCCAAAACTTGTCGTATTGTGTTAGATCGTCCGTGTAGGGTAGAGGGAAACCAGAGTCCGCGGGCCGAAGGCTCTTCCAAATTTCGGGTGTGACGGCTTGCTCTGCGGACACGATAGACTTAAGCATGCGCGGGGAATAATATTCTGAGAGACGCTTTATGTGATCCGCGCGCGTGACGGTCTGAGGTAGGTTGTCTAATTCTGACGGGTCCTCAGAAGACGAGGATGAGGACGAGAAGCGAGGACGAACAAGTGCGCCCGACGGGACGAGCGGCCGCCACGCGGCCAGACGCCGCGGTACGCAACTCGCCATAGAAGCCATTGGAAGCGTAGCAAAGGCCAATTGGTTGCGTCGTCGTCGACGACGTCTATTCGAGATATGGGGAGCACACGACGGTAACGGAAAGCAAGTCGGAGGAAAAAAACCGCCCCGGGGAAAGTCACGTGCCTAACCTTGACATTTATGGCATATAAACACAAGGCGTAACCGTTTATGCAGGAGTAACCTCGTGAAAATTAATTTCTTCGCTACAGAAACCAGACAAGACCTGAGCCATGAAATGCTAGCTCGACGCAGCATCGCTCAGATACTCAACACGGTCTACTTTTGCCCGCCGAGACATTGTCTGTCTCGATCGTTCGCAACGTATTTTAGAAGAATGGTGGACGACGTCCAGGTCCCGAAGGTGGAGAACGGCAAACGAGGCGCCGTCGACCAGCAGAACAACGGAGTCGAGACAGCAGTCAAACGAGTCAAACACAAGGCGCGCAAGCATAAGAACAAAAAGCTCCAAGTGGAACGGACAAGTCCCGAGGGGTACTTATTGTTTGACGTTTTGGATTTACGAAAGTCACTGGGGCTGCCGAATAACGAGGACGTGAAGATCTCTGGTGACAGCGAGAAGTTCGAGATGCCATTTCCCGTGTCGGTGGACTTTCGCATCGTTGAGGCCACGATTAAGCTGCTGTCATCAACGGGTGACGGTGTTGGCGTATTTTCTGACGACGATACTACCGAAATTGTTGTCGTGCCGTTCACAGTGCCAGGGGACGTTGTGTCTGCAAGGCTGGTCAAACGGGCAGCGTATGCTAATCTCGACCATTTGCCTTGACTTTGTCAATGAATTTTCGTGCTGACCGACGTGAAACTTGACAGATTGCACTACATCGCCGACTTTGTTAGCATTGTGCAGCCTGGCCCGGAACGCGACGACAGTCTGATCAAGTGCCAGTACTTTTCTCGCTGCGGCGGCTGCCAGCTGCAAATGCTTCCCTATGCCACACAACTACAGCACAAACAACGCGTGATTGAGCGTGCATACAAAAATCTTTGCAACGCACCTGACGGTGCAATCCCCGCCATCAGCGAGACGATAGGGTCACCGCTCGAGTACGCTTACAGAACAAAATTGACACCACATTTTGATATACCACGGAACGGGCATGTCCCTGAAGTCTTGCCAATCGGGTTTACACAGAAGGGACGGCAACATGTGATTGACATTGAGGAATGTCCGATTGCGACTCCGGCGATTAACGATGCGTACCGTGAGGCAAGGGAGCGCATCAAAGATAACAAGCACACATACAAGCGCGGCGTGACCCTGATGTTCAGGGAGGGTACGGAAGAAAGTAAAAACGGCGCAAAGAAGGCGGTGGTGATCGAGGATTCGAATGCTACAATGACAGAGTACGTTGGCGAACTCAAGTTCCAGTATACGGCTCGAGATTTCTTTCAGTGCAACAACAGTGTGCTGCCAAAAGTGACGTCGTATGTGAAGGAGAACTTAAGGGACAGCCAGGGTCGGATCAAGTACCTCGTGGACGCGTATTGCGGATCTGGACTTTTTGGAATATCCTGCAGCGAAGCGATGGAGGAGGTCATTGGCGTAGAGATTTCAGACAAGAGCGTAGAGTGCGCCCGACGGAACGCCGACTCCAACGGCGTCAAGAACGCGGAATTTATATATGGCGATGCGGCAGTGATTTTCAAACACATACGCACACCTGGGGAAGAAACGACAATGATACTGGACCCCTCTCGGAAAGGGTGTGACGAGCGGTTTTTGAGCCAATTGCTCGCGTATGGGCCGCGACGGGTTGTGTATGTGTCATGCAACGTTCACACGCAGGCGCGTGACGTGGCACGCATTGTGCGGGATGGCGCGTACGAGGTGGAATCGGTGAGGGGATTCGACTTTTTTCCGCAGACACACCATGTCGAGAGCGTGGCGGTCTTGCGGCGGAAGGGAGATACAGATGTGTAGGAATAGCTGAAGTACTTCAAAGAAAGATGTAAACATATAGCCCAAAGCGGACAGAACGCCTGCGGCTTGGGGCACGTGATCGGCCGAAGCAGCGCAGTGGGAGCAGCGGGAAATAAGCGCGCGTGCAGGCAAGAAAGCTGCAGCCCATTCCCATCGCCCGTTGCTGCCTCAATGGCGTCGTCCGCCTTTGATGCCGAAGCCGAAGGCGAGGCGGGTTTTGCGACTAACGTGTGGGCGGACGGAAATATCGACGACGATGCAGCGGCTTTGCCGGAGTGGCCTCAGTCCGACGGAAACCAAGGGCGCGACGACAGCGACGGCGACACCGACGATACCGATGACGCCGACGACGTCGACAAAGTCGCGGACAGCAGTAGTAGCGGCGACTTCCCGCCAGGTACGACGAAAATTGACAGAGCTAGAACGCCAGATCCAGAGGACATTTTGCCGGTCCCTGTGTCCCCTCCGCACACGCCCATGGAGATGACGGATCTGGAGCGACACTTCTTCACGACGCACACGCGAAGCGCGTCCGGGGCAATGGCGGATACGGCAGTCCACATGTCGCCAGTCCAGGATTTCACGCAGCCGTCGGAATGGTCGTACCAGCAAATGGCAGCCGTTTCCGCCGTCAACAGTGACATGGCTGCAGGCGTCCCCGCCACTAGAGCCGCTACCACCGAGACCCCCGCGGCCACCACCACCACAGTTACAACCACCACAACCGCTACTGAGAACGGGAACGAGGGTAATGATGATGACTGGCAAGAAATGCCTGTTTTCGCATCGCATGACATCTACGATGACGACGGGAACATCATTGCGTACGAGCAACCAGAGTCATCGGACGAGGAAGAAGAAAACCAGCGGCGCGGAGGCGCCGGTAAAGGCTACACGCGTGTCACCCTTGACGAAGACGACGCTGCCAATGCCGGCATCATTGAAGATTCTACGAAGTTCCTCTTCCACGACGACGATCCCACAGCACCCGCGGCACGCAACCCGCTGCAACAACTGCGCACCACCAAAGACCTCCTGACAGACTCGCAGCGAATAGCATATGTCGGTCTCTGTAAGCTCTGCATGGTTGACATGGCTACAGATCTGGCACGGAAGAAAGGTTCACCTCGCATCGCTCGAGGACTAAGCAATGCCTTTGGAACGATGGCTATGTGGGCTCAGAAAATGAGCATGCGTTTATATGCTCACATGGAAATTTCTCAAGCCGAGCAGCTTATGATTGAGCAACTTTCTGCACATGGCGTGGAGACTTCGGATCTCAGTCCCGCGCTTATGAAGAATGCGCGCGTGCTCAACCCTGTTGCTGACGACGCTTCCACGTCGCCCTCGACTCCAGCAGATACCAGCCCACCGTCGCGAGCCAGTCTTGAATCGTCAACTTCCTCGACACCGCCTTTGCCGGAATACTCCATGGACTCACGCCCTACCGGCGTACAACACCCGACCTCCTTAGGAGACGCAAAGACAATTGATATCGACGTGCGCTGGACTGTGCTCTGCGATCTGTTTCTTGTGCTTGTGGCTGACTCCGTCTACGACTCGCGTTCACGCGTGCTCCTGGAAAGAGTTGGCAAGACTCTGGACGTTCCATGGCTTGATATTACCAAATTTGAAAAACGTGTCACGGAATCTCTGGACATTGAAGAAGCCTCGTTTCAGACGTGGAAGGAGGACGAAATTCTCGAGAACCGCCGCAAGAGAGCGCTAAAAAAGAAGTACGTGTACATGGGTCTTGCCACGCTCGGCGGCGGTCTCGTCATTGGGTTGTCGGCTGGCCTGCTGGCGCCTGTCATCGGCGCCGGTCTAGCGGCAGGACTTACGACGGTCGGCATAGCTGGCACGTCAGGGTTCCTTGCTGGTGCCGGCGGTGCGGCAATTGTGACGACGACTGGTGCAGCTATTGGCGCGAAGATTGGAAACACGTCTATGGGGCATCGTATGGGCCACGTGAGGACGTTTGAGTTCCGTCCGTTGCACAATAACGAGCGCGTGAACCTGATTGTGACGATCTCGGGCTGGATGTCAGGCAAGCTTGATGATGTGCGACTTCCGTTCTCAACAATCGATCCAATCATGGGCGACATTTTTTCCTTATACTGGGAACCTGACATGTTGACATCTATGGGTCAGACAATCAATTTATTGGCAACCGAGGTTTTGACACAGAGCATACAGCAGGTCCTTGGAAGTACTGTTCTTGTTGCTCTTATGGCTTCGTTGCAGTTGCCAATGATTCTTACAAAACTGTCATACCTGCTGGACAATCCATGGAGTGTATCCCTCGACCGTGCATGGGCTGCCGGACTCATTCTGGCCGACACACTTATCCGTCGCAACCTTGGGGTGCGGCCGGTTACTCTCGTCGGGTTTTCACTCGGGGCGCGAGTCATTATTTCCTGCCTCAACGAGCTCGCCAAAAGACAGGCGTATGGCATAATCCAGAACGTCTACGTCTTTGGCTCGCCCGTCGTCGTCAAGCGCGATCAGTTCGTTATGCTCTCGACGATAGTTTCCGGCCGGTTCGTGAACGGTTATTCGCAGAAGGATTGGATCCTCGGGTACCTGTTCCGTGCAACGAACGGCGGACTCGGCAAGGTTGGCGGGCTCGCGCCGATCGAGGGTATCGAGGGCATCGAGAACTTTGATTGCACCGAGCTCGTGGACGGGCATATGGGGTATCGTGAGGCAATGCCGCGCTTGATGAGCGCAGTTGGGTGGGAAGTCGTCTCCGAGGAGTTCACCGAGATAGAAGATCCTGTATGTCTGTCTAGGTTTGCTGTCGTCATGTGGCCGCTGTACTAACGTCGAAAATATAGGATCCCGACCTGCAGCGCGAACGGCAGCGTGAGTTGATTGTCGAATTTGAAAATGCTCGCAAGCAGATGGAGGAGGAAGCCAAGGGCCACAAGCCCAAGCAAGGCATTTTCTCAAAATTCATGAAGCCAAAGAAGAAAGAGTGGTGGGACATGTACGAAGAAGCCGAGCAAAAACTAAAGAATGGCGGCGGCAGCGGTGGCAGCGGCGGTGAGGCCTCCTCGTCCGCAAATAACGAGGCGGGCCTGTCGCCAACGTCATCTCAGCAACAGTGGAAGACCATCGACGCAAACTACAAGCCCGAGGAACACGACGACTTCCGCAGCAACTCGAGCGATCCGCTCACGTTCCGACCGGGCGAGTATCACTATCAGTACCAGCCGAAGGCGGCTGCGGACGGACACGAGGTATTGTTTGACGTCGATGCTATTCGACGCGAGATCAGGCGCGCGAAAGCGCGCGGCCTATGACAGCGTTCTGCGAGAGCATCTGTCTCGTCCCATTCTTGACTTGAAGTGACTGTTCTTATATCTCCAAATATAAAATCAAATTTCAAAACGGCAGTGCCGCGGTGTTTCAAGGCTTTCATATTTTGGACATTTTTTGTTCTTTTCTGTTGCTTTTATCTTATTTGGTATGTGGTGGACAGCAGCATATATTTTGCCGACAGAGACGAGCAAAGATATCCAATTGGTTGATGTATATAAAGTATCATAGTAAATGGGTTTCTGAGACTTCAGGAAAAGAATTTATTAAGAAAGTGTACACACTCATATCGAACAATCGTATTGTACTGTACATTAATATACCGACCTTCTTTTCACTTTTGATATTTTATATCCCGCAGTAGCTTAGTTAGAGAAAAAAAATTTAACAAAAAAAAGATGTTTTATTTCTACTCCCTCCTTCCATCTTATCTTTGCGTCCACAGCCTTGCCGATAATTTTTTTGTTTCATATTTTTTGATATCATCATCACACAGCCTAGAGCATTGAGTAATACGAACGGCATATTTTTTTCTTTGGCTTTTTTTTTTCTTTGGTCTCACATGTCCTCGTCCATGTCGGACGGCTTGATCAAGCCGCCGACTTTGAGAGCACGCTCGCGCTCTGCCTTTTGCTTCTCGACCTGCTCGGACTCGCGCTCGTCCGCGTAGAGGTAGTCTGTCGAGTCGCCGCCGTACTCCTTGATCTGCACGAGGAAGTCGCGCAGGTTGAGCTTGAACTTGTTTTGGTTGTCCGTCAGCTTGAACAGGCCGACCACGAAGTTGTCGACCTGCGCGCGCTGCAGGTGTGGGAACGCGTTCATGAGCATCGTCGCGGCGTACTCGCGTAGAAAGTCGGTGTTGGACGTGCCCTGGGGCGCCTGGTCCGGCTTGTACAGCGGCGCGGTGATCTTGTTTGACCCGACAAGTTCGAACATTCGGGCAAGCAAGAACGCTTGCAGCTTGAACCCGGCCTTGTGGTCAGCGTCCGTGAGGACAAAAAACGTGTCCTGGAGTATCCGGATGAAGAAGGTCTGGTAGAATGCGTCCGCGATGGACTGCTCCGACTCGGAAATGTTGTTGATCAGCTCGATGCAGAGGTTCAAGCCCGCGGCTTCTACGTCGCGGTTGTCGTGCTTGCTGGCCCACAAGCAGGCGTCCACAACGTAGCCAAACACTGGACCCGGAAGTTTTAGGAGCGCGGGGAAACAATGAAGGTTTATCATCCGAAGGAGCTTGAAAAACTCCACGCGGTGCTCGGGATACTCGGTGAAATCCTTGTTGATCATGTCCAGCGTGCACTCGAACACGCTCTCGAGAATCAGGACGACCTTTTCTGTAATGAGTCCCTCCAGCCGGCTCACGATTGTCGTCATGCAATTCAAGACCTCCGCATCGCGCGCATCTGGAAGGTTTCGGTTGTAGTCGCCCAGCACCGCTTCCAGCAGCGGCGGGATCATGTTGTTGTTCAGGGTCTCGAGATCCTCGGCTTTGCTAATGTATGTCTCAATCAGCTTCAGGATCTCCTTCTTCACCGTCCTCAGCCCGCGAACCCGCGGCGTTTTCGTCGCGATCGTGCCCTGGGCGGCAATCGACTCCGAGATCATTTCGCTGACGGCCTTGTACAAGCCCAGCATGTCCATGTAATTCCGCGCCAGCTGCGGGTAGAAGCATGCACCCATGGACGTGCACGCAGACACGTTCGTCTTCATGATGTTTGCGATGATTTTGATTGTGTTTGTGTCGGACAGGATCTCGGCGTTCTGCGACGCCTGCTGGATAATCGCGTCCCACGCACTGTTTGGCATCGCCATTAGCTCGCTGATTAGTCGCTCCTGGATGTTCTTCGCCGGCTGGGCCGAAATCATGTAGCCGCACGCCTCGTAAAACGTGTGAATCTGCTGTGGCTGCAGGTCCGACGTAATCTTGTCCAGGTTCCGCACGATTTCGTCAATGAACGGTTCGGTTTCGTTCGATTGCTGTGCGACGAAATGGCGCTTGCATTTCTGCGCGATTTTGATGAACGTGTCGCACGCCATGTCCTGCACGCCCTCGTGTGTCTCGTGCATAAATTCGAACAGCTTGTTCACTACCGTCTTCAGAAACTTCCAGTGTGCCTTCAAGAACCGCGGATACTGGCCGACAATGTACATGATGTTGGATGCAACAACGGCCTTATTGTCCTTCCCCCGTTTCATCTCGGTAAGTCCCAACAAATCCTTGATGACGGTAACCAAAAACCGCTTCTCCATCTCCTCGTTCATGGCGCCGGAGATTGAGCCAATAGCCCAGCAGAGAGTGTTCAAGTTATTCCAGGACCATTCACTACCGTCGATCTGGCGCGCAAGCTTGTTTGTCATTATGATCTCCGTGTCCACGACGTCCAAATGTGTGAGATAGACCAGCACCTCGCGCATGCTCTTGTACAGGGTAATCGTATCGCTCTCCTTCACAAATTCGCGCACGATCTCGCCTTCGTCGTTCTCGACAATGAGCACCTCTTCGGGCCTGACCATCTTCTCAATCATGACGAGCCGCAAGCTGGAGAGCACCTGCGTGTACATGTACTTCCGGAGCGGGTAGTTGGCGAGCACATCCGGATGTGCCGCTCCACCACTGGAAAATATGCGGTTCGGAGAGTTGAAATTAATTTGCATTAGCGGATTCATCTCACCGATCGGGAGCTGTTGGACTTCTTCGTAGAGCTCGAGGACGAGCCGAGACCAGTAGTCAAGGCAGCCTTTGAATACCTCGCGTTCGTCGATCTGAGAAATCTTAATGAGGAAGAGATGTGAATTGACAAGTATGTCTTTGTTGTCTTGCGCCTCGATCAGCTAGAGAAATGGTCAGCAAAAAAGGCGCGTCAGACGGACGAATAAAACACAACATCTAAGTACTTTTAAATGGTGCGATAGGAAGGTGGTGAGGAAAATGGCAAGATTCTGGATGAATTCTTGCTCACGCGTGCCAACGGACTCGTACGACTGTCGAAAATCTGCATACACAGCACGTCAATAAACCCACATACTTGATAAGTCGGCAAGGATGGGACGGCATTGTACCTGTGCTGAGAGGAATGATTTCGTTGACGGTCTCCATTGTTCGTAAAAACAGTGTCAAAAACTGACTGTCGTACTGCGGCGAAACAAGCGAGGCAATCTCAGTCAAGCACTTTAATGTGAGGTTTCGAAACTCGGGAGGAGCGAGAAAGCGTGTCAGAAGGAGCTCGATGATTCCGGTTTCGAAAATGTAGCCGTACGGGATCCAGTTGAGATATCGCAGCAAGGACTGCAAGGTAGCGACTATGAGCGACGGACGACTGGCCTTTTCAAGGACTTCGTAGCATAAATTGTGGATTTCGGAAAACTCGTCGCACATTTGCTGTTTGAGATTCCGAGCCTTGGCCTGTGTCATTTGTTCTGCCGAGAAATCAAAGACCTCTTCGGAGAGCAGCTTGAGGATACTCATGTTGTTTTCGCAAACGTTTATGGAGGTGCGGCTGGATTGCACGATTTCGGGAATGAATGTCTGCCAGTTCTGCGGCCATTCCTGCTTGAGGATCTGCGCGGGGTCGTCAGTGGGCCGAAAGTAACATAAGAATCGGGGCGGGCCGCAACAAAAAAAAGTACCTCTACTAGTGTTAGGTTGCACTTGTTGATAAGAGATTTCTGCGACCGAAACCGAGTGTCATCGCTTGACATGGAGATGCACATTGAGACGACGAAGTTGCGGATGCCTGGGCAACGTTAATATGGGGTTGACGGGTCGACCGCGTTCAGGGACAGGAGGACGCACCCTGCTGCTGATCCACGGGAAGAACCTTCCATCTTGTCTTGATGAGCTTGTCGAGGATCGACAGTGCGATATCTGGGAGTCGGTGTGAGCAGTTGGCGAAAGACAGAGGCGAGAAGTTTGGGGGTCATACACTTTGTTTGAGGATTGTTTGACTTTTGCAGGATCTGATCCACACGCTGCCACGCGTCCGGATGCTCTTGGAACTGGATATTGTCAGTCAAAAAAAAAAACAAAGAGATGGTCGGGCTGGTCGAATACAACTGACCTGGGTCAGGACTTGCTGGGCTGCCTTTTGCTGTATGGCCATTGGAAGGTCAGCAGAACGGCCGAATCAGGCATAAACGAGACGCGCACGGCACCACACGAACCTGATCTGACGGGCCCTTGTAGAACGCGTCGACGACCCTGTCGAGCAGGTCGACGTCGACCGGGAGATCGAAGTTGAGGATTGCTTCCATCTATCTGCTTGTTGTGGGAGTTGACGACTGGGCGTTCTGGGATGGGAGACGAGATCGCAAAGGCGCAGGCAGAAAGAAAAAAGGACGGCGCGCGTGGCTTTTCTGGGTCACGAATCCCGGCGCGGCGTTATCGGACTCACGAAATCGAACCCTGAGCTGAGTCTTCATCATCTCTAGATACCTACCGGCTTCCGCAGCCTATTCCAAAAGGATTTGTAGGAGAGATTTCGGCGCTTTTTGAGCTGTAATAATGGCACGCCTGGCTGATTGATTTGGCCTGGCCGTATTGCGGGGCAGGGAGCATTGAACCATGTAAATTACGTTCACACTCTATTGAACAGATTACCTGGTCTGCTGTGATAGTACAAAGGCACTGTAGTTTCAGCATTAAACTGCAACTCCTCGTATATTTACATAATGTAGTTGTAGGTAGTTAACTGACGAAATGCTCCCAAAGTTGTTTACTATACAGCTATCGTACACAATGCAAAAGTTCATATCCGCCGTTCCAGCTCCCGCTCGTCTCTACTCCCGCATCCCCCAGCTTGGCTTCAGCTGGTCCTCCATGCCGCCCCTGCCGAGAGGGACAAGATCTTGCGGCAATCCATTGCCACGAATATTATTGCCCGCCGCCCAGCCGTAGCTGTCTTTCGCAGCCAGCGCTTCGGTGGTGGGCGACTGCGGATGCGTGTACTTCTTTGGTGGCAGAAACTCCACGGGGCTGTACACCTGCGAGTTCCGCAGCATCGCCGGCGTCGGCAGATCTCGGAGACTCATGTCGGCCAGCTGGTCGCGAGGCGACGACGGCTCGAAGCCGCTGCTGGCAACAGACCCGGCGTGTCGGCGCGGCGGGGCGAACGACGTCGGCGACGACAGGATCTCGTCTTCAGAAAGCTGATGCGGCGTAGGCAGTGGCTGCAACGGCTGCAATGGTGGCAGCGCAACAGGCATGCGGCGGGCCTGTGGCGGCAGGCGGTTCGGGAATGCACCTTGCTGTGACACGGGCGTTGTCGGGAACGGCTGCGGCATTGGTCGCGTATACTGTTGAGAGTATTCTTGCAGGGGGCGTCCGGACTGAGACGACGCCGATCGGGCCATGTCATTCGCGCTATACGCATATTGGCCAGGCGGTGGACGCCTGGGCAGCGGGTGCGTAACGGCAGCCGGCAGCGGATGCGCGTCCGGCGCCGGAACTGTGTTTGGCGCCGCCACGACGACTCTGCCGGAGCTGTCGTATGCGATGCCGGAGTCGTCCAGGAATTGTCGCGGCAGGGGAGGCTCGGCAGATGGGACGGGCTGGTCAAAGTATTCGCGGTAAAACGTCCTCAGTCGCTGTGCGCGCTCCTCCGCGTCCACTGGTCTCGAAAGAGACTTGCCTCGGAATAGATCAGCATGGGACTGTTCGTCGTCGTCATTCTCCATTGCGTGACTGCTGTTGTGTTTGGCCAGCATTGGACCGTCGCCTGCTAGTGTTCTTGCTGTTGTTGCTGCTTGAGCAACAGGGTCTTGCGAGACGGCATCCGCGATTGCAGGTTCGTCTGCGGTCTTGGCCTCTGACTCGTCCGCCCCGCTCTCATCGTCGGAAGATGTGTCCGTGGACGACTCAACCGCCTCAACCGCCCTGTAATTGCCAGACATCGGCAGCATGTCGCCATGCGGCTTCGCGGTCTCGGTATTATCCAAGCACAGCGACGAGGACGAAGGTGAAATGGATGCCGAAGAGTCGATGGTGGGCGGAGTCATCGTCCAGCTTGCTGTTGGAGGAGACGACGGCAGCGAGGATGACTCTGAAATCGTCTCGGGTACGAACGGCGGCGCTGCTGCGAAGTCTCGGTCAGCGACGACTGCCGGCGTAGGTCTCGTGACGGCGTGCATCTGGTATGCCTCCACGCGCGAGCTGCCTGGCCGCTGCGTGAACGGAAGCTTCGGGAGCATGTGGTGGGAGGAGTAACCGGCCGCGGTGGGATCGGCCTGCTCAGCCACGTAGGGAGGCAGCGAGCGGTAGTCTGGCGCGTACGACTGGACCCTGGAAGAATAACGGTTGCCCTGCATGCGTGAGACCTCGTGCGAAACTACGTCGTATGGGCTTTGCAGCGAGATCTTGGAGGCGCCGTAGGCGCTCGGCATGAGATACGGAGCCGAGAAGTCATCGAACGAGTCCTTTTCTGCGCCGCCGCGGCGGAGTCGGGAGCCGAGATCGGGCGACGGCATGCTGCCAAAGTCATCCTGATTGATGTCGATCTGGTTGGCCGCGAGATCTTCCTTGCGCAGCCGGCGCACGTAGCGGCGATGGACGAAGAAAAGAACGATGAGGGCAACGCCGAGCGGGATGCTGTGGCGTGTTTGCTACGGTCAGCAGAGGGGGAGAGAGGACGGCGGGCGGGTAGGGCGGAAGCACTCACGCGACACCGAGAGCGATCGGCAGGGTCTGGGAGCCGGTGGGCTTTTCGCAGAAGCTGGACTTGTCGTTCGGCCCGCAGGACGAGTCTGCGGCGGCCGCGCTGGTGGTGGACGAGGCCGACGCGGAGGTCGAGGACGTCGCCTCGCGGGCGACGAGGCGGGCGAGGAGGAGGAACGCGTCGTCGTCCATGTCGTCCGTGAGCGGGTGTGGCGGACGAGGACGAACGAAAAGACAAAGCGCGGTGACGAGAGAGAAATTAGTCGGCCGGCGACCGAAACGGAATGTGAAGACGGCCCAAACGGGAAACACAACAAAACTCAGCGCGCAAGAAGGTTTTCCTGCCGCCCTACGCCCGAAACGGAAACATCAACAAGACCGGCACCGCGGTCCGCAGCTGTCCTCGCGCGTCGTATCATACTCCCCGGAGATTTCGTGTCGAGACTCGGGACGGCGGACATGCCAAAAAGAAAAGAAAAGAAGAGACATTCACTGCGCAGGCAGAGCGCAACGCGTCCCGGTTCAAGTTCGACGCGTCGCTCGACGCGTCGCTCGACGCGTCGCTCACGCGCGTCTCGGGGAGGGCCTTGTACCAAACCCGCGCGGCCGCGACGCTTATGCCGCATCTGCGCCAGCTTCTGCGAGCCGCGTGTCGGCAATATCGCCATCGCTCCAGCTCCGTCTCCACGACCACCTTCCACCACCACCGCACAGCATGTCCTTCAACGCCCACGACCAGCTCAAAGACCTCACGCAGCTCTCGCCGGAGCCCATATCCGAGGATGCTGCCGACGCGGCGACGTCGACCGCTGCGCCCGAGCGAACAGACGACGAGGCAGGCGTCGCTGCCGCCGCGCCGCCGGCCGCATCAGCGCCCGACGGCGACCACAAGATAGATCGCATGCCGTCGATGACCGACGTGCTCAATTCGCCGCCGGAGAGCCCCGTCTCGCCACGGGCGGCGCGCACGACGACGGCGGCGGCGGCGGCGACGTCGATGGCGACGACGACCGCGTACGTCCCTCTCGAGTACGAGCCGGCTCTTGATCCGGCCTCGCCCCTGTCCCAAGAGTCCGCCAACCCCCCGCAGCCGCCGGCCAAGGACGAGAAGCCGCCAGTTCTCCCGCCGCGGCCGCTCTCGCCGTTCGAGCAGGCCGAAAAGACGCTGCGGGAAGCGTTTCCCAACATCGACGCCGCCGTGGTCAAGGCCGTCCTCATCGCGTCCGGCACTCAGCTCGATCCCGCGTTCAACGCCCTCCTCAGCATGTCTGACCCCGACGCCGTCCCTCCAGAGCCCCCGTCCCGCCCGACGGCTGCAGCCACGCACAAGGTCTCGTCCCACCAGAAGCAGCTCGAAGAAGACGAAGCGTACGCGCGCAAGCTCGCCGCCGAACTCAACGGCGACCGCGCGAGCCTGTCGTCGACCACCCGCCGCCCGCGGACCACGCAGCGGCCACTTGCGTCCACGGCAAGCTCGGCCGAGTACGAGCGCCGGCAGCAGCGGCAGCGCCAGGACACGAGCGGGTACGACGGCAGCAACTACTATGACGACGACAACAACAACAACAACAACAACGGCGACAACTGGTCGTTCTTCGACGACGATCTGCCTGTCATCAAGGAGAACATCACAAAGGGATTCCAGGAGACTCGTGCGCGCGTCAACGAGTGGGTTGCGAATTTCAAAAAGAAAATCGACGGCGACGAGGACGCCGACGAATACAACGACGGCCGGCCGCAGCGACGACAGCAACAACAGTACCAGCAGCAGCAGCAGCAGCAGCAGCGGCAGTCACAGCGGTCGTCGGCCTCGTCGGCAGGCTACTCCGCCCCGGCCGACCGCGGATACAACTACAGCATCAGCCGGGGCCAGTCCTACGACAACGACCCGACCGAACTCGACGGGAACTTTGCCCACCTGAACCTCGTCGACAACACGACCGGCCCGCCGCCGCCAAAGCCGACGCGGCCGCTCGCGAACAAGGACCTGTACACGCTCAAGCCCGCGCTTTCGCCGGCGTCGCCCGTGCGCGGCGGCCGTGCCGGCCTCGGCGGCGGTGGCGGCGACGACGACGACGGCGACCTCTACGACGCGAGAGCGTCGGCGTCGCCGTCCCGGTCCAAGGCGAGCGCGACGGCCACGGGCAAGTGGGAGCCGCTGACTGCCGTGGAGCCCACGCCGGAGGATAAGGACCCCTTCTTCATCGGCGACAGCGACGACGACGCGACGACGCTGGAGTCGCCCGATGATATCAAGAAACAGGTGCGGTTTGCCGCGGAGACGGATGACCTCAAGTAACAACATAATGCCAGTCAGACGGGGAGATACATGGGCAGCCGTAAACAGCAAATTTCGGGATCTTGTAGTTGATGTTGACAGCCAATGTTACATTAAAAATTTTAAACTATAGACAATCAACCAATCGCTCTATTTACATGTTCGTTTCTACCGGTCGCCTACTCTGTCGGGGCAGGCTTAAACTTCGCGTCTTGCACCCTCACATATGCCTTATTCGGACCCGGGATTCCACCTGTCGAATGAGGTCAGAACAAGCCTCAGATAAAAGACACGACCAAACACGCCCAGCACAATACATACCCTTGACAAGCAATAGTCCGAGATCCGGAATGATCCTGACGACCTGCACATTTGGCACCGTCACCTTGTCACCGCCCATGCGGCCAGCCATCCTGTCACGCGGTTCCGGTGGTTAGCACATTGCAATGAGCAAAAACCAAAGAATAACAGCGACATGCGAGGCCGACTTACTTCTTGAACTTCAACACACGACCGGGATCCTGACTCTGGCCGGTTGAACCGCCCGAACGATGCTTCACGGAGACACCGTGCGACGCCGGCAGACCCGAGTAATGGTGCCTTTTAATGACACCGGAGAAGCCTTTGCCCTTGCTCGTGCCCTGCACGTCCACGAACTGGCCCTCCTTGAAATGCTCGACGCCGATGCTGGTCCCGACCGGCAGGAGGCCGTCCTTGTCTTTGACCTTGAATTCGCCAATCTTGGCCTTCGGCGGCACGCCCTTGGTCAGGAGATGGTACAGCTCGGGCTTGCTCAGGTTGGAGGCCTTGCGGGAGCCGATGCCGACCTGGACGGCGTAGTGCCCGTCCGTCTCGGGCGTCCGCGTGTGCGTCACCTGCACGCGGTCGACCTCGAGCACGGTGACGGGCACGCGCGTGCCGTCCGCGAGGAATACGGCCATCATGCCGCGCTTCCGCGCCAGCACGCCGGTGCGGTTCACGAGCAGCTTGCGCGACCACACGGCCTCGGGCGAGTCCAGCAGGAGCGGCAGCGGGCGCTCGGTGCGGTGCAGGACCCGGTAGCCCGGCTCGGGCGGGGCGATCGGGATGGTCGACGAGATCAGGCTGGCTGTGGCCGGTGGAGGCGGCGGTGGTGGTGGTGGTGACGATGAGGCGTCGGTCGGGGCCTGCGTCGACTCACGCCGTCGCAGAACCGCAGCGAGCACGTTCCTGGCGCGCTGGGGCTGGAAAACACGCGGCTGCATGCCTGACGGCACGGAAAATATTCGCCGGCATGCCATTGTGTGTGTGTGTGTGTGTGTGTGTGTGTGTGTGTCCGCAGCAGTGTGTGAGGAAGTCGACCAGAATCTCGGAAAGAAATTTCGTGATGGACGTGCGGCGGTGCACGTGTGGCTTTGCCTGCCCCGGTTCTCTGCTCTGGACTTGCCATATCTTTGGACTTCGTATACAATTTTATATACAACTAATAGACACCAAGTGCTATTCGCCAGATATACAGTCCCGGCCAATGTCTCTGCTGAGTCCGCGGTCGCCGCTGATGCGCAGCTCGCTGTTCGTGTTCAGGCACTCCGCAACGACTTCTCCCCGGCTACCACTGCCACCACCACCACTACTCCGTCGACCGTTCTCATGTGCACCCGCTCTCTCCCTCGCAGCACCCGTCCAGCCTCCTCCCGCTCCGCCGTCGCCGTCGATGCCGGCGTCGCCGCTCGCCGGCGCGTTCGTACCGCCACCGGGCGCATCATCGTCGCCCGCGACGCAGGCCGCGCGCGTCAAGGTCACGGTCGACGCCGACCTGCCCGAGATCCGGTCGCGGCTCCCGCGCCTGACGCTGTACTACGCCGTCTTCATGTCCATCATCGCCACCATCTCGCTCGGCTTCTTCAACTACGAGCGCCAGCAGTCGCCCGTCGTCGCGTCGACGCTGTACTCGGTCCGCCGGTCGCCGGCCGCGGCCGAGATCCTCGGCACCGGCATCAAGTTCCGCGACTCGTTCCCGTGGATCGCCGGCACGCTCGACTTTCTGCACGGCAAGGTCGACATCACCTTCGCCGTCACCGGCTCGACCGGCGCGTCGGCCACGCTGCACTTCAAGTCCCTGCGCAAGGCCCGCGGCGAGCCGTTCGTGCTCCTGGCCTGGGAGATGATCCTGGAGGACGGCACCGTCGTCAATCTCATCACGGACGAAGACGACCAGCCTCTGCTTGACGAGAACGCCGCCTAGGCAGCACTGCGAATCTCGACGGGACTCTTATTGTACATACATACATAGAATATTCATTCTTGCACCTCGAATACTGCCTTTTCTTGCCCTTGACTGAATGCGGGCAGAGGGAGAACAAAACACAAGACAAGAATTTAATATACACATGCTCGCAGCTTGCCCATCTGCCACATCAATAAGCCAGAGAGAAAACTGACAACTCTCTTTGACGTTCAGCGCAGGAAACGAAGAACCATCTCCCAGGAAATTAGCGTGAAGGGAAACAATAAAATCTACATATCAATCGTCTCGTTAAATTCCAAGACATGCCCATCCCTCACGCCGTCGACACCCGAACGGCCAGCAAACTTGTCGGTGCCGCCGGTTTGCGCCACAAGCACGAGTCCCGACACGCGGATGCTCTCGATCAGCGCCGGCACGATGTTCAGCAGCCGCGACGAGCACATGAGGCCCATCAGGTTGTTGCTGCTCGCGAACGTTGTGGCCTCGCGCAACGAGCTGCATCTGCGGTCATCCACACCGAGCACGGGCAGGTCATGCGCGCTGCGGAAAAGCAGATCGCCGCCGGACTCGGCGCCGGACGTCAGGTCGATGCAGAAAAAGACCGGGTAGTTCGGCTGCTTCCAGTTCAGGACCGTGCACACGTTCGGGTGGTGCGAGCTGAATATCAGCGAGCGATTCGGGCTGTGTTCGTCCGCGGAGGCTTGGCCGAGCCCCGGTGCCGAGAAGGACGACGAGTCCCGCCGTGCCTTGCGGACGTGCGCAAACACGACGTTCAGGATCGCGTCCACGTACGTGTTCAGGTCCGGAGTGGCGCCGACGACATTCAAATATGTCTTCTCGACATCCGTGGGATATATGATGCCGAGATCGAGATTGAGTTCCTGCGGCAGCAGCTCGAGAGCCTCCTCCAGCGACAGAAACGACGAATACAACGCCTCGCATGCTTCTTCGGCCGTTTGTGCCTGCGATATGCTTGCCTGCATATGCTGAATCGCTTCGCTGTCGTAATTGCTAAACTGCTTGAATTGCTCGAACGTGACGGTGCAAGGTGGAACCTTGAACCCGCTGACACCGACAGTCCAGTGAGGATAGACAACCGGCACGTTGTCCTTTGTAAGCTGCACAAAAACACGAGCGTAGCATCCAGACAGCGACGACGCGGTCACAAACGAATGGATCTGCGTATGCGGCAGGTGATGCGACGCATACGAGGACGGCTGAAACGTGGACTGCGTCCCAACAGAAGACGAGTAACTGCTGCTCAGCACTCCTCCACTGACTCCGACGCCCGATCCCGTGCCAATGACGGACGCGAGCGACGACGGCGCCATCGGCAAGCCGGCAGGCTCTACCTGAGAAGTCGATTTCCAGTAAACGTCATAGTCCGTGATCTCAAGAGGAGTGCCCTGATACGGCTTAATGATGTTGAACTTGAACGTCAGATCGCCAATCACTTGCAGCCGCAAGTCAAACAGCGGCAGGGTGTATTGTCCTATGCCTGACGGCGTCTTGAATATGTGCGACAGCGCGGCGGTCTTGGCGATGATCCGAGAGCCAAAGGTCGGGAAAATCTCAAAGTCAATCGCGAAGTCGTCGAGGTTGTCGACCTGGAACGACAGCGTCCGCAGATCATCCGCGAGTGGCAGAAGCAAACTGCGAGGAATGATATCCAGTAGCTTGGATGACACGGTCAGTTTGGCGGCCGGAATGTTCGAGTCCGAGTAGAACTTCACCGGCGGGTGAACGTGGCTTGTCGAGGACACCGGCTTGCCGATACTTCTAGCTGTTGACAAGCTGGACTTTCGGGAGTGCGACTCTTGTTGAGCTGATGGAGCAGGAGAAGGTTGCAGCGTCGGCGGCGAAGGACTGTCAAAGAAGATCTCGATGAAGGTCTTCTTGTCCAAGAAATTGTGGCCGTACCGACGCAGGGGCAAGATCGGCGGGGGCAGGGACAGATCAGGGATGGCATCGACATCGGTCATGTCCAGGTCCATCGCGCTCTCCGACAGCGGCTCGAGCACGTAGGACGCGTTCGCACTTTGAGGGAGACTGCCTCCCATTTGTCTTGAACCAAATTGGCCCTGCGCCCCTGCCTCCAGGAGCAGCTGCATGCAATCAAGATGGCCCTCCCACGCTGCGTAGTAAAGGGGTGACAGATTCTTCTTGTCGACGAACGACAAATCGGCGCCGGCCTCTATCAGGGCCTTCACGGTCTCGCAGTGGCCTTCGCTGGCGGCGTAAAACAGCGCTATCCAGCCGTTTAGCTTGTCGACGGTATTAATATCTGCGCCGTATGATTTTAGAAGAGGAATCAGCTTGAAGTGTCCGGCCTGGGCAATCAGATGCTGAGGGTACAGTCCCTCGGCGTCGGCAATAACGGCCGCGTTCGACTTCAAGAGCAGCTCGGAGACAGAGTACAGGCCCTTTTGGCATGCCATGCTCAGCGGAATGTAGTCGGACTCGCCGGCAGGATCAACGCGAGCACCGGAGTTTATGAGAATCTCGACGCACTTGGGATGGTCTTGCGTTATGGCAAATAACAATGCCGTGAAATTGTCTTGATCCAGGGCGTCTGTCGGCGCGCCAGCCGCCAGGAGCGGCTTGATCATCTGGTCGTGGCCGTGGATGGAGGCGTAGTGTAAAGGGGTGCGCCCGTAGATGTCGGTGGACAGCGCCTCCGCAGATATTTCTTCTGGGTGGGCGGTGATGATATCGAGGACGGCGCTTCTGCCGGATATGGCGGCTTCGTGTAATACGGTCCTGTCGTTGACGTCGTCTTTTGAGAGCAAGTCAACGCAGCCGGTGTCGTAGAGCGCCTGGAGTGTGTTGTCGGACACTCCGCTGGATATGCTGAGAAGGAAGATCCGAGTTATTCGCTCGTTCGCGTCCGGGGTCTGCTGC
This sequence comes from Lipomyces sp. NRRL Y-27488, assembly GCA_030556275.1. Taxonomy (NCBI): domain Eukaryota; kingdom Fungi; phylum Ascomycota; class Lipomycetes; order Lipomycetales; family Lipomycetaceae; genus Lipomyces; species Lipomyces sp. NRRL Y-27488. The sequence goes on along the minus strand of JAKTPS010000013.1, from coordinate 32,540 downwards.
AGCCGGCTGATCCATTCGCTGATTGAGGCCTCGGACTCGCGCGAAACGTTTCTCAGAAACTCCATATCGAGCTCCTCGTTTGTGCGTTCGATCTGCACTTCGGCGAGCTTGTGATCGAAGCTGACATCCTCGCCGTCGGCCCAGGCTTCAAGCTCAAGCAGACTTGTGGTCGCGAGGTCGGACAGCTCGGCGATTTCCTCGCGATGGAACACGGGCTGGGCCTCGACTGCTGTGGAGAGGTAGAGCTCTTTTGTTTGCGACTTGGACCGCTTGTCCCATTTTTTCAGAACTTTTGAAAATCCGGTGGCATTAAGCTCGACAAATTGCTGCCCGGGGAGCGCTGTTAGCCTGGCCGCAGGGCAAAAGGCACTGCAAAAGGGGAGAGTAGAGACTTACTTCGAGTTTGTCGAGATCACGGCGAAAGCGGAAAAAGCCCTCGTATAATGCGATGAAGGTGGCCGCGGTCTTGACGACGCCACCGAGCTTGGATTTGACTGTCTTTTTCTTTTCCAGCAGCGCGGATAGTCGGAGTTTGAGCTGCATAACGGAGGAAGGCAGGGATCAGTTCATGGACCAAGAAAGAGCTATGACGGGCTGTAGTTGACGTACCTCGGCTTCCTTCTGGAGATAAAACGCATTAACTTTCTCGAGCTCTCGTTCCTGCAGGCGATGTCAATACGGGACGGACAAGACATGTCTGTGGTGATTGTCGGGGTGTGACATACGAGGCGGAAGAAGAATGTGACTTTGTGCGCCTGGAGGGCGGCCTGGACGTTTTCTGGCCGGGCATGTTTGTTGTTTGGATCAGTGCCGAGAGATTTTATTAGCTGAGAATGATATTGTTAGCGATTTTGGACCGGAAATAGAAGTGGGGGATGGTTGGTTGCCATAGGCGTCGTACCTTCTTTAGAGCCTTGTAGTTGATGAAGTGGCTCGAGTACTCGGGCAGCTCGAGCTGGCGCTTGGCCAGATATTTGCCGAATTTCCTGGAGAGCTTTATGTTAGCGTGCAGGACCAACAACGGCAGACAAGATTGGGAGCGCATGCATTGGAGCGCCGGGGCAGTGAGGACTGTGATGTCGGCAGCAAATACAGAAATCAAAGGCGAGATAGCAGAAGAAGAGTTCCCGCGGAGGAAGAGGACGAAACGATCGTGCGGAAGGGTGTGCACGTCCGGCCGGGGCCTCGGAAGAAGGAAGGGGGAATGAAATAAGAGTTCGACGGGCTTGATGCCAATGGCTCAGGCACGCGTGTATCGGCTGCAGGAGAGGCGACAGACGGATACTCAAACAACAACGTCGCGACTATTTCGGGTTCGTGTGCTCGGTCAGACGGTGCACATTGTGGGCGCAATGGCGATTTTGACCTGACGTGTGTGCTGGACTGCTGCTGCTCGGGGAGTTGACTGTTGGCTAGACACCGTCGACACTCTTGTATGGATATATAGAGGGTGTATGATACAAGAACAGGAGAAAACACGCCGTCCACGACTCTGCAACAGCAACGACAAAAACAACAACAGCAAACAACAGCGGACGAGCCCAAAATCGAGCAGCGGCGAGGTCCAGGAAACGTGGTGAGCCAAAACTAATCCACGCTCGACGGGACCAACTAATAGACGGAGTTGAGTGCAGGGCCCACGACGACGCAACTCACACACAGTCAACAACACACAATGCAGTTCCTTTTGCTCTGTTCTTTTCTTCTATACTCTGCTGCTGCGACTGTTACTACTACTGCTACAAGACTATGTATGTACTCTGTACTACGACTACTGCAGTCCAGCTCGCTCGCCCTTTCGCCAGCCAGATGATCCTCGCCCATTAGCCAGCGCTGACAGCGGCCCCCGGGGCTCGTGGCCCCTCCACCAGCCACAGCCAGCCGGGCCAATCGCGCGCCGCGCGTCTGCCACGGGGCAGGGCCCATGCGCCACGCGCTCCACGTGCCCGGCGCCCCCTGAGGCGCAGCATGCGGCTCGTGTTGCCCTGACAACGCAACTGTAAACAAACGTCCAGTGCCCGCCGCACGCCGGGAACGCAAAGAACACACGCGCTCGATGCTCACTACACCCACCACCACCATCACCATGCCTCCTCTCCGCCGCCGTGGCCGCCCCGCAAAGAAGCGCGCAGACTCCAGCGAAGGCGGCTCGCCGTCGGCAAGCCCGGTCCAGTCAAGGGCGGCGGCCGAACACGCTGCCGCTGCCAATGCCAACCCGACAAGCAGTTTTTCCCTCATCGTCCCCACTTCGTCACCAAAGCCCCCCTCTCACCCCTCGAGACGCAAGTCCCGCGAATCCTCCCCCAGGTCCGGCCCAATGCCCAAGGCCGAGTTTCCATTTGCCGCGCGCCCGGTACCTGTCCGGCAACCCCCGCGGCCGGTGGACGCTGCCACACCGCCGCAGCCGTCGCCTATTACGTCCAGACTCGCCGCCACCCCGCCCCGAAGCTCCCGACTGGCGACCACCACCAGCATGCACGCTGCTGCAGGCAGCAATGCGAGCACGGCAGTGCGAGAAGCCCAGGTTCATGAGCTCCAAGCTGAACGTATGCTCGCCGCTTGCACTTTAATTTAGCTCTTTTGCTGGTTCGCAGGCTAACGGCTCTTTTACTTCTATATAGTTGCCCGACGACGCGAAACACTTCGACAAAAATACACAATAGCCGCCAGCGCCGTTCGCGCGAGACTAGAACTCCGGCTGCATCGCCTTCCCAGCCACATCCGATCCCTCACCTTGGCCGAACTCCAGAGCGGCGGCCGCCTCAAGATCTCACCTCCACCTGCAGCCACCCTATCCCCCATCTACGCGAATCAGACACGGCCAATCACGGTACCATGAGACATCTATCGCTTTGTTATGTTCCCTGCTTTGCATATATCCCGCGCACACTGTTACGTTCCGTCACATTTCCATACTCAATTTCAACGTATGCTTTATTATACAATACAACCCATCCCAATTTAATGCAATTTCCATGACAGAGCATCCACCAGTTACTCAAATCATAATCTATCTCCTTCTCAATTGACAAAAATAGAAACAAATGCCCAAGAAAAAAATGGAGTCCAAAAGCGACCTTGCAAAAAAACACGAGAATAATTTCGGACCTCAAATTAAAATAAGAAAAAAAAAACCTATGATTCCAATATTGACTTGTTCTGCAATGACAAGTGCTTAAAAAGCGGCTCGTATATGGAGAAGAACGTCATGTTCACGAGCCCCGTTCGTGCAATCGACACTCCCAGCCCTCGGTACATCCGCGAGTTTAGCAGCGTGAACGACCGGATTTTCATCGGCGCTCCGGGTGGCCGGGTCAGTATATCCCGCTGCACAATCGACTTCATCGTGTCCACCGGAAACAGAATCGCCCACGAAAATATGCCACACAGTCCGCCGGACAGGGCAATCACCATCGGTCCCGGCTCGCTCTGGTTCGGGTTGTACATCGTGAAGAGCTGCTTGGACGACTCGTACACCGAGAAGTACAGCGAAGTGCCGAGTGCGTCTCGGGCGAAATGGTACTTGAATCCAGAGTACAGGCCGAAGACGCCTCGTCTCCGAACAATGTCCTTGAACGACTCAAGCGTGCCCTTTGGCTCGTATTTCGTGCCCGGGTCCGAATCCGGCAGCGACGCCTGAGACGCGCGCGCCATAAGAAGCTCAATCTGGGTCGACAGCTTCGTGAACTCAAACGGGCACGAAAACATGGCGATGAAGCCGCCCGCAGAGAAGCCCGACAAAAAGTAGACCGGCAGCGCCCGCAGCAGATTCCGGCCCGGCGTGGCGGCCTGCTCGGGCGTGAGCGGCGTGTTCCCTGTCGGGTCCACAACATAGCCCGGACCGAGGGCGGCGTTGAAGAGCCCCGTATACGTCGCTCGGCACTGGCTGTATATCGAGAAACTCAGAGTCCGAACAATCGTCACCGAAATCATCGGCGCGCCAACCCCACGGAAAAATCCACCAATCCCCTCGGTTTTCTTCGTGACGGCGACGCAGTCCAGCACGGACCGAAACTTGTATGCCTGCATGCGAGTTTTGACGCTGTCGAACGGGAACCCAATAAATGTGGACACGAGCGACGAGAGTCCCGCCGAAACTGCTGTGTTGTACTCTCGCCGCAACGTGGCATCGCTGGACGTCCCGAGCTGTAGCGCGTCCGTTGGTCCAGCCGCCGTACTGCTTGCCACGTCTCCAATTATCTTTGACCGCATCTCGTTGCTCCTATTCGCGCTTAGGTGACCAGCAGGCGCGGTAGAGCTGACGCCCTGCAGTGGCGTCTCGGAGTCTGTAGTTGTGGAGGCCATGGTTGCGTGTCCTAGTCCTCAATTGATATTCTCGGCGCCTGCGGTGCGACTCGACTCCTTCCTGGGTGCTGCGACGAGAGAGCTGTCAATGGACAAGTATTCCAGCGGCCGCTGCTAGGTTGTATCGCCGACAGGCAGACAATGGCGTCAATGTCTGCTCCTGCGCTTTGCTCGCTCACTTCTGGGAACACAAAGTGGCCGGATGAAACTCGCTCCCGGTGGCAGCTACGACGTTCGACGAAGATTGACCGGGGGACGGCAGCGAGCGTGGAGGAGCCGGAAACGTGGGCGGGTGTAAGGACTATCCGGTGACAGCTGAAGTGATTGGGAGTACGCTTGGATTAAATGTGTGCTGGCAGCACGGAAGCTCAAGGCGCGCTGGTCTTCCTAATATTTCGGGTAATTGACCCCACAACAGCGCCCCAACCACACTATCGGGAAGCTGGAATTTCGGCCGCTGCGCTTCGAGACCCCAAAGTCCGGATGCTCCCCGGATCTAGCTCCGGATTAGACGTCTTTCTAAAAATTGGGCTGGGTTGTTTTTCTGCAAGGTGCTCGCGAGAATCCACGCTCAATTCTCCAAATTCTGCTTCGAGCGAGGCGTGGCCAGCCGTTCCAACGTCTGAATCTGGCTTGCTTGGGGGGCAGATTTTGTGCGGTCGGAAGTCGGCACCTGCTGCAGTCCTCGTCGTCGAGACTGGCTCTGCCATGAATTCAAATTTAGTCGCCCTTCTCAATGTACTCGATTGTGGGGTATCCGAAGTTCCGACCAATGAGCGCATGGTCGCGCGACTCTGTTCATCATTTACTTGAGCTGGTCTGTTTTATATCATACTGCGTTGTCGGTAGTGGACAACTTATGGCTCTGCTTTGTAGGCCCATTTTCCAGTTGCCCATTCTCTCGTTATCCTCCGCATGACCGAGGAAACCAGCAATCCTCTCACCTCGCTTCAAATCTGCCAGAATAATAAACCAGCATAAAATAGAGCACTTCATCACTCTCAATTCTCGTGACGCACTCTTTTTGTCACACGCCCACGTGTCATTTACCCTCAAAGTGATCCCCACTGAAGTATTCGGCATGGCTTCCGTGACACTTTTTACAACTGTCTTGTTTGCGATTGAAAATGGATTTTGCCATATTAACCCAAGGATAGTATATATTAAAGCAAAATGAACATCTGAAGACGTAAACCGTTGAAACACCAAAAAAAAATACAGACCCATTATTAAAAACGAAAACCACATGCAACTTTGTCAAAAGCCTATTGCCGACGCAAGCCGTCTAGATAAGCACGGCGGTGTCTTCTGTGTCTCGCCCAATGGACGGACGAGCTCACGTACGTACCCGCCGCAGACGTGCCGTTGTATGCTGCCCCCGTCGGAGAGGCAGCTCCCGTCGGGGAGGCAGCGCCCGTAGCGGAGCCAATAGTGGAAGAGGACGCGGCAGTCCGATAAGCAGCGGTAGGATAGACGGCGGCGGCATGGGTCGACGACGTAGAAGTGCTTGCTGTGGACGTGCTTGTGCTGGTAACTGACGCTGGCCAATAATAGTAGCCGGTGCCAGCGGTGCCAGCGGTGCCAGCCGTACCGTAAGCGTAGGTGAAGGCCGTGCCTCCTGACGTCGAATTCGAGTAAGACGTGAAGGACGTCGTCGACGTAGAATATGCGGTCACCGTGCGCCAGACCGTGAGGAACAGAGTCTGCGTATAAGTTGTTGGGCTGACCTCGGTCACCTCGGTCGGAACAAGCGTCGAGAGCTGAGTGTACGCTCCGTTGCTGTCTGTCGTACTGATGTAGGAATACGCGTAAGAAGTGTATGATGAGGTGTAGTCGCTGACAACATATCGGGCGACGGTGGGCTGCACAACGGCGGCGGTTTCCGTGGCGACGAGCGTCTTGGTAATCGTGAAGTATCTCGTGCTTGCCGAGTCCGACACGGTCGCAGTGTACGTCAGAGTCCTGGTCACAACTTGCGTAACCGGCACAGTGATTGTGCTTTCGATGGTATATGTGCCGGCTGCAAGACCCGTCGACAAGGTCGCCGCAGACGTAACGCTGGGACTGGTGACGGTGTTGGTGAAGGTGGTCGTCGCCGAAGCAGACGCAGACAACGGAGCGGACGGGGACGCAGAAGCTGCGGTGGCCGCCGCGTAACTGACCAGAACAGACGAAGCGGTGGTGGTCCCGAGAACAGCGCAGACGGTTTGCGTGTACGTGACTGTTTTGGTGACAGTCTGAACTGAGGGAGACACTTGAGTCAAGGTCGACGAGGCGGAGGTGATCGTCTTAGTGACGTAGATGGTCACAACGTCAGTCAAAACGGTAGTGGCGGCTGTGGTTGTAGGGCGGTGTTAACTCAAGCTGAAATCGAGAATAAGAGACGATTTTGCCTACCAGTGACTTCGTATGCTGTGGTGTACAGGGTGGTCGTATAAGCGTCGGAGGTCGCCACGACCTCGGCGGTTACACTTGGGGTGGTCGCGGACACGGTCTGATTGGAGAAGGTCGTAAATGATGGAGTGACAGTGATCGGTGTCGAGGACAGAGCACCGGAGCTGGCCGTCGCAGCAGTGGTCAGGCCAGCAGCAGACCCGGCGACGTCGTCGGCCAACCCTCGACGATAATGCGCCTGGTGCTTCTTGGCGACATGGTTTTGGTGGGCATGTCTGTCAATGATCGAGCCGAACGAAACAGTGTTGCAAATTAAGACGACGGCAAGCACGACGACGAAGGCGAAGACTGGCGACCGCATGGTGTTGATCTGTGTAGTTTATGCCGCTGATCTGACGGAAACAGCCCCAAACAGGTGTATTGAAAAAGGAAGGACTCTGAGCACTTTGAAACGAGAGACAAAAAAGATCAAGACAAGCCAAAAGAGTGACGAGGCCCAGAGGAAGGACACGAAAGACGAAAGGACAGCGACTGCAAGACGAACGAGAGCGAGAGCGGGAACAAGAGCACGAGCAGCAGCGGCGACGGCCAGGGCGGGGCGAGTTCCTGATAAACCCCCTTCGCTCCGGGGTGGGGACGAGCAGACCAGTCGCACAAAGGGGGTGCCGCTGGCCATACGCAGGCGGTCCAGTCGCGTCTGTAACACGCGGATCACGCAGGGTCCGGCGAAGTGCCCTGGTCTGCTCAGTTTGCTTTGCTCGGGCGACGCGTCGCGCGCGTCAACACGGAATTTAATCTATGCAGGGGCCGGTGGCCGGATTAGCCCTGAGCCGCAGCAATGGCGGGCAGAAACGCGTCATTTGCCTTAAACGGCCACCGGCGCACGCGTCGGGAAATTCAAATCAAACACGTCCGGCAGTCCACATTCCAGCGCTAATGCGGCCACTCACAGAAATAGGACACCCCCCTGCGTCCGTCCGTTCTCACGACTGCCGGACCGTCCAACTAAAAGAGTTCCGCTATGACGACTCCGCTATGACGACTGCGGGAGATGTTTCGTCTAAAAAACTAGACGGCGTGGGCTGCGTCTTGCTTGGGTTTTGCATGCCCCGAAATGCCGGTGCATGCATCTCAGCCGTGCAGTTTCATGGAAATAACACAACAAATGCCGCCCGGTACATAATATCATGGAATGGTCGCTAGATTGCCTAGTGGACATCAATAACTTGCTCGAAAATATTGCATTCGAAGATTCTGCCAACTTTTGATTGACTGCGGAGCATGCCCTTGTTTCAGGGGAAGGGCGTTTCCACATTACATGACAACAGAAGGAAAAAATCGCCTGGACAGTGCTGCTACTTCACGTATAATCTAGATATCGGGGGGCCGGCAGAGGCAGATCAATGGGAAGAAAGGGAAGAGCGGGCTATTCGGCGGTGGATTGTGGTGGGTTGTCTGTTTGTCTCCCGCCGCCCCAGTGCCTTTGTCTCCCAAGTGAGTATCATATGACATAAACTGTTAGATGCCCGCCGGATACAATTATCGCAATAAATCAAGCAAGCATATCACATACATATGATACAGCAACACTTGCCGTCTTGAGGCTGGGATGTAGAAATGAATGAGTTTAGCGAGCGCGGCACGTGCACTTTCAGGGGGTCCGGAAGAACAATACCAACGATGGGCAAGCCGCAGCATTCACAGCATCATCATCGGCACCGGCAGGAAGAAATAGAGAACAGCGACAAGAACACGGACTTGGTCGAGACGCAGGTGAGTGGATCATTAAGCCGATGACTGTGGTCGCGTCGGCCAGAAATTGCCGTGCAGCAATGCGAGGCAAATAGGGGCCAGTGACGTTGGTGGAGGGCGAACCGGGAACAGGGCCGTGAAGAACAATACTAACACCTTCGTATTGTCCACCCGCCAGCCTGCCAGGCCGTCTCCACACTCCGTGTCGCTTCCGCAATGCCCCATCACGAGCTTCTGTCTTGCATCCCTGCGACTGCTCGCCGTCCGCATGCTCCCCTATATATGATCGTCGTGCCCCTCGCGCCTCCCTCGCGCCCTTCGTTTCTGCTCCGGCATCATCGTCAGCTTCGTCGTCACCACCGCCGCCGCCGCCGCCGCCATCACCACTCACCACCTCCACCTCCACCTCCATCACCACCATGGGACCGGTCTACACGCTCCCCAACGGCGAGACGCCCTCCCACCAGACAATCACGTACTTCCTCTACAACGGCGAGGCGTTCAACACCACCACTGATGTCCTCAACGACTGGATGGCGACCACGACCGTCGCCTGCGTCGTCTTCGGCGTCCACATCGGCGCGTGCACCATCGTCGCCATCACCCTCGCCATGCTCACGAAGCCTAGCAAGCGCCGCACCCCCGTCTTCTTCCTGAACGAGATCAGCCTCTTCCTTGTCGCCCTCCGCGCCGGCCTGTGGATCAACTACGCGCTCGGCCCGCTCAACCAGTTCGGCTCCTACTTTGCCGCGTACTCGGCCGACATCCCGTTCTCGGCCTACGTCGAGTCCGCCGTCACCGCCGTCCTGCAGCTCTTCATCACCATCTCCATCGAGCTCTCGCTCATCTTCCAGGTCCGCGTGGTGTTCGACACAAACCAGCGCATCAAGCGCAACGTCACAATCGTCTGCGCCGCCATCGCGCTCGTCGTCATCGCGTTCTGGCTCGTCACCGTCATTCAAAACGTCCAGGCAATCATGTCATTCACCGTGTACTCCCAGACCCAGTGGGCATGGACCGTCGCCAAGATCGTCTACATCCTCTCCATCAGCTTCTACTGCGGCATCTTCTCCTACAAGCTCTACCTCGCCATCCGCCAGCGACGCGTGCTCGGCCTCACCGAGTTTGGTCCGCTGCAGGTCATCATGATCATGTCGACCCAGGTCATGATCGTCCCTCTCGTCCTCACGATCATCCAGCTCACCGCCAACGTCGGCGCGCCCATGTCCTCCCTCGGCACGCTCTTCGTCGTGCTCTCGCTCCCGCTCTCGACCATGTGGGCCTCGGCCACGAACGACCTCATCGTCGCCTCCCGACGCACGAACAACAGCTCGAACAACACCGGCTCGTCGACGTCAAACTTCTCGAGCGCGTTCATGTTCAAGAACACGGCCGGCACGACAACGACGACGACGACCATGTCGGATTTCTCCACCCTCGATCTCGAAAAGCAGCCGCCGAGCCAGCACAACAAAGCGCAGGGAAACGTGACGGTTACTCGGACCATCATCACCTAGAATAGGCAACCCGCGTTTCGTTAGGTGGGAGGATGTCTTCGTGGTGACAATCAGAATGTCAGTCAGTTTTTGGAATAATATACACATGATATTTTTGTAAGATGCTACACTGGGGTATAATATGTCGTGAGAAAGTTGGTCTTTGCTTTGCTTTTGGAATCGTCTTTCGTTTGTTTTATGTAGTCTACCGTAATATAATCACTGCATAAAAAGCACCAATCACCTGAAATTTGATATCTTTCTCGACTTTCTCTGTAAAAACGTCTCTCGGGGTAGAATTGAGTAGAAGCGAGTTGCGGCCCATAATCTAGACTCAGAACATGCACGAGTATTGGCCTTGCAATACGATGTGACAGCAAAGCAACCGAGAGTATTCAGAAAACATGGTTAATTATATAATAATGTACAAGCAATATAGCATTCTCACTGTCCCGTGTATCGCTTCTTCAACTCCTCTCTGCAAAGAAACCGGCCCGATCAGTCACCATGTCTAAATCACAAAAAGAGGAACACCAAAGACAACATACCGTAGTTGATTTGAAAAGTCATCGTCCGCATCTTCGGCGTCCCAGTTCTCCTCCCATAGATGCTCCTTCCCTCCAGGAATCGAAATGTCGGCTTCCTCATCCGCCCAGTCTAGCGACATCCTGTTAGCATGCGCCACACACGACCATATACAACCAACGCACGGCCAAACAGAAATAAAAAAAAGACTCTAAAAAATGTGCATGCCTTCTGCAGGAAAGTCCTCAAACTCGTCGTACTCTTCCAGCGTCACGACGGCGGGCTTCTCTTCTGGCTTGCCATCGGCGGCCGGCGACGGCGCGCTAACCTCGACCTTCTTTTCCTCTTTTGGGGCTGATCCCGACATTCTGCTCACTGATCGTTATGTTTCGGCGGACTCTCACGACTGATCTGTGAAAGCTTATCTGCTGTCAGAGGGGGGCTGTCACTCGCGAAGTGCTGATGTACTGGGGTAGGACTCGGCCGCGATCGAAGTATGACGAACCTCCAGAACTGGTAGCAGAGCGGGTCATGTGACCGTTGCTTGTCTGTTCAATTTTCCTCCTCATCGTCTCAAAACACAGAACAACAAAACAAAAAAAACGAAAGAGGCGCGCTATAGATCTCCAATTTGTTTGTTCCTTAAGGACAGAATTGGAATTTGCACATTGCCAGCGAGATCATGTCGGCAGCTGCGGCAGTCTGGCGCGAGCACAAGTCCGCGGACGGCCGTACGTACTACTACAATACCGAGACGAAGGAATCGAAATGGAGCAAGCCTGACGAACTTCTAACCGCGAGAGAGGTTTGTGATTTGCTATGCTGGTTATCTGCTATTTGTTTATGATGCTGACAGAAAGACAACAGAGGGCGCTGGGAAAGGTCGCTTGGAAGGAGTACGAGACCGCCGACGGCCGAAAGTACTGGCACAACAAGGAAACGTCCGCAAGCGTATGGCGCATCCCCGAAGAGTACCAGGCCGCTCTCGACGAGGCAGAGGAAGCCGAGGAGCGCGAGAAGCTCGAGGCCGAACTGCGCGCGTCGCAGCCCCTGCCGCATTCCCAGCAGTCCGTGTCGGCTTCTGACAATTTGGCCGCCGAGGTGAACGGCGGCGCGAACGGCAACAGCTACGCCGCCCGCGAATCTGCCGATCCGGAAGAGGTCTACGTTAATATGCTGGAGGCGCATGGGATCGACTACACGTGGTCCTGGGAGCGCTCGCTCAAGGAAATCGTAACCGACGAGCGGTTCACGGCCATTGCTCGAGCGCGCGCCCGCAGGGTCGCGTTTGATACGTTCGTGGCCAATTCGCGGCGCCAGATGGGCGAGATTGCAAAGGAGACGCTCGCGAAACGCAAGAGCGACTTTTTGGAATCGCTTGGAAGACTTGAGACAGTCAAGTCGTATTCGCGCTGGAAGTACGTATTTTTTATTTAAGTCGGGGAGTGTTTATATTCACTAACCTGGATCATAAAGAACTGTCCTGCCACTGGTGAAGGACGCGCCGGAGTACCTTGCTCTGACCGACGACGCGGAAGGCGTGTTCAACGAGTACACCCGCAAGCTGCGCAATGACGAACGGGACGAGAAGGAAAAGCAGAGAAAAGTCGGCATCCAGATCATGCGCGAGTACTTTGAAAACAGATGCCATATCGACGTGGCCACGAAATGGAACGACGTGAAGGAGAATATGAAGCACGATGCCGGCTTGCGAAAGGAAGACGGCATAAAAGAGATCAACATGCTCGACATCCTGACCGTGTTTGAGGACGTCATGGCGACCGTCGAGAAAGAGTATCTCGAATCGCGGAAAGAAGACAAGCGGAAGAAGCAAACCGAGGAGAGACATAATCGCGAGAACTATGTCAAGTTGCTGGACGATCTTCTTGACTCTGGCAAGATCACGGTCGACACCAGGTGGATGGACGTCTATCCTCTGTTAAAGGAAGACGAGCGGTTCAAGAGTATTGTTGGGCAGGCCGGCTCGTCGCCGTTAGATTTGTTCTGGGACGTGGTCGAGAAGCTGAACAAGGACCTGCGGATCAAGCGCGACATCATTCTTGACGCGCTTGTCGAGAACCATTTCCAGATGAAGGACTCTACGACGTTTGAGGAGTTCGAGCAGGCCCTGTCGAAGGCGCCCAAAGTGGCAGAGATCGAGGAATCCGTTCGCAAGATCGTGTTTGAACGACAGCGTGCGCGCGCTGTCCGCCGGGCAGAAGAGGACAGGTATCAGGACGAGAGGCGGCTGCGACGGCGGGTCGACGCACTGCGGTCCGTGATCCGGCATCTCGAGCCGCCGATGACGGCCGCGTCGACCTGGGACGAGATCCGGGAGCGGGTCAAGGACGCGCCCGAGTTTCTCGCGATCGACTCTGAGACCAGCAGGAAGGGCGCGTTTGAAAAGAACATGTCGCGGCTCAAGGAGAAAGACTCGGAGCGAGATCGCGAGAGAGACCGGGACAGGGACACGGACACGGACAGAGACAGGGACCGTGACAGAGACAGGGACCGAGGAGATCGTGACAGAGAAAGGGACAGAGACAGGGACAGAGACAGGGACAGAGACAGGGACAGGGAGAGGGAGAGGGAGAGAAAGCATTCACGAAGCTGATTGCCGCGGCTGTAATTATTTTGCGTGTACGATAGTATGATGTGAGATGTGTTCCGAGCTGCTCTGCTTTGTTCACTGCTTTCTAAAGAGTCGTAGACCTCTATCTACATTGGTTTGCTGCGGCATTCAATCGTCCACCTGCATTTTACACATAACCAAGTGGCCGCCGTAGCATATGTGCCGTCGATGATATGCACCATACGAAAGGATCGTACATATCATAGGTAGGTAGCGCGAGGTTTGTGCAGAAGACCGAAAAGGTTCGAGCCAGACCTTAACTCAGGGCGCGTCCGGTCAGGGCGCAAGGTGGGCCCTGACCCTCCCAAAAGGCAGCATTACACCACCGTGTTTGGCGAACATTTTCCGGAGCGCGGCTACAGCCCGCTGAGACTGACTAAAAAGACCGAGACTCGACTTTAGTTGTCTCGACTAGAATTCTTTCAAATATGATCTCATCCCGGGACGGCCAAGCGAGCCGGCGGGTCGAAGGTTCTCGGATGGAAAGTTTTGGAAAAGCCGCGCGAACGGCAGCGGCTCAGAACAATCAGACCGAACAGGCCCTGAGTGGTCTCAGCTGTGGGGGGGCTACTGTTCTCCGGGATAGTTTGCAATAGAACCACGCGGACATTAATGGAGAACCACGCGGACTAGGATCTGGCGATCGCAGTCTGCGCTCCTGCGGGCAGCTTAGAGTATCAAGCATACACTTGTACGCGGGGTGCGGGCTTATGATGATACGACTAGACAGCAGCATGGTGGCATGCGGCGCTGGCCTCGCCCGGAAGTGAAGACACCATCGGAACCACGAAGCGGAAGAAGCATGTTCTGGCTGCTTCGACCAGCGCGTCCGGACAATCAAGTAATCACTGCTGAGCACATCATCAATAATGTGTCGGACTAGGCCGAGAAGCTGGTCGAGGTGGTGATTACTCTACGGCGGAGTCGAAGCGCAAGTCTCCGGGCCAGTCCAAACCCAACGTGGCTCTATAATTGTTCCGGCCCAGACCATTCCCGTAACGTAAGCCCGCCACTTTGGCGCAACCGCGCAACTACTACGCGTCTATGCCGCAACCGCGCCGCGCAACACGGCCTTATGCTGCCGACACCGGTGGACCCGCCTCGGGCCGCTTATATATATCCCTTATCTCAACGCTGGCCCTGCTCGGTCGCCTCCCTCTCTTGTTTTTTCTCATTCCTCGTGTCTTTCTTTTTCCGAACCGAATCACGCACCCTCCTGTTCTTCTCAAATCACATCAATTGCTGCAGAAATGGCCGTCACTGTACAGAAGCCCGCTCCGTCGTTCTCCAAGACCGCCGTCATTGACGGTGCGTTCGAGGACATCACCCTTGACCAGTTCAAGGGCAAGTGGTTCAGTAAGTGTCCTGTTTTTGCCATCTTGTGTTTTGGCATGCATCGCAATTGCAATGCTTGGGCAATTGCATGTGTAGTATTGACCACGACTTACTAACCATACGTGCTCCGTTCAGTCCTTGCCTTCATCCCCATGGCTTTCACCTTCGTCTGCCCGACTGGTGTGTTTTCGTCTTTGAAAGTGTCAAATCAAGGCAATTAGCTCTAACCGATATTCTGCAGAGATCATTGCCTACTCTGATGCGGTTCCCAAGTTCAAGGAGCGTGGCGCGGAGATCGCGTTCGCTTCCACCGACTCGGAGTACTCTCTCCTTGCCTGGACCAATGTTACCCGCAAGGACGGCGGCCTCGGCCCCATCCAGATCCCCTTGATTGCCGACCGGAATCAGTCCCTCTCCAAGGACTACGGTGTCCTGATCGAGGATGCCGGTATCGCCCTCCGTGGCATCTTCATCATTGACCCCAAGGGCAACGTCCGACAGGTCACCATCAACGATCTCCCCGTCGGCCGCAACGTCGAGGAGACTCTGCGTCTGCTTGACGCGTTCCAGTTCACCGACGAGTACGGCGAGGTCTGCCCTGCCAACTGGCACAAGGGCGACGACACCATGAAGCCCGACCCCAAGGGCTCGCTCGAGTACTTCAGCAAGCAGTAGATTTTCCGCTGCCTGGTGACCGGTGGCACGACCACCCGCCTCAAGCGGGTTCGGATGACGTTGACGTGGATTAATGGATTAGGCGGGTACGATTTCACAGGAATAGCATGGCATGGTGCTCATTTATAAAACATAGACATTGTCATAGAGGCGTTTTATCATATATGCAATCTAACATACAACTTTTACAAACATGACAGAAAAATAAAAGGAGCGCACTGACTGGTCATAGAGCGATCTGGTTATGATTTATATTTCTATTTCTGATTTGTATTGAGAACAGGCCAGCGCGACTATATGATTATAGAATGAGAGAAAAATAAAATCAATAGAGTTTCAATGAATTTTCTAATTATGCTCATTCGTCTCTAAGAGCAAGTGTCAATAATTAAAGCGTTATAATCGAGCGTTGTATCATATCATAGCAAAGTTGGGCATAATTCGCGATGTAGCTCGGATTTCCGGTTTTGGAAACCCCAGATCACATAGGGTTAGGTTATGCAAGAACTCCCAACGGAAGTCGCAGACTGTCACAAAAAAATTAGCACACGACATTCAAGAAATCCAGGAGCAGTTTCTTCAAATCAAGTTCAGTGGGTCAAGGTCACGCAGGATTAGCGTTATTCGTTTTTAATATATAATTTGCAGGCTCTGTTTGTTTTCTTTGGCATACCAGAGCTTTATTTTACGGGCGGATATGACCTCTGGAGGATCAGCACTCCGGAAAACGGGCGGCGACTCGGGACGCAGCGAAGTACGCGGCAAGAAGCACACCGAGCCACAAGCGAAGATTGTCGTCGATGACGACAGCGACGGCAGCGACAGCAAGTCGAGCGATGATGACGCGCAAGCACGCGGCGCCGTGGCGAAGCGCGCGAAGCTGGGCCACGCCAAAGCGCCGGCGCTGAACGCCGGCTTGTCGGCGCCCGCGGCGGAGCACGACGACGACGCCGGGTTTGAGTTGCCGCAGGACGCGGTCAAGAAGCGCAAGCGCAAAGAGAAGAGGCTGTCGCGGCTGTTTCCGGCGTTTGAAGTCGTCACGACGGGGAATAACATGAAGGAACGCATCAGTATCGGGGATCTACGCGACCTGGTCTTGTGGATCCTCGCCGATGGAGTCGCGCCAAAGTGGCTGAGCATACATGTGAGCTTCCGATGCTTCTGCGTTATCTGGGACCAAGAAGAATTGTGCTAACGAGAATTGCAGAACAAGGTTGGAATCCCGCACGTAGTGGCGGTCATGATTCCTGGAATTACGCCAGACATGTTTGGCGTGGCCGAAGACTCGACGCTGGCTGTGCCAATCACGGAGGACATGGCCATCAGACCGGAGCTCAGCTTCTTTCGCGAGACCTTCAAGTTTGCATGGCCAACGCGTGCGCCGGGCGAGCGCACCAAAGTGTTTTCGCCGCTGACTTCATTTCTAAACTCGCCTCTGACGAAGGCGGACAAGAAGCAGCAACAGCAACAACAGCAGGAGGACGGTGGGAAGAAGGATGGTCTGACAGCGCTTAGCCTGGATGAACTGTTTATGACGCCGGACGATTTTACAGAGTGCGAGTACCCATACCGCAAGGACGCGGAAGCGGACAGCGACGACGACAGCGACAGCGTAGGATGGGTGCAGACACAGGCACGGGGGTCCGCCAAGAATGCGAGGGCAATAGTGGTCCAGGATAAGTACGTTGTCTATGGCCTCGACTGCGAGATGGTCATGACGACGCACGGGTCGGCGCTGGCGCGCGTGACGCTCGTGGACTGGAACCGCGGTGTCGTGCTGGACGAGCTCGTGCAGCCGGACCACCAGATCACCGACTACCTGACGCAATACTCGGGAATCACGGCGAAGATGCTCGAGAAGGTTTCGACGCGGCTGAGCGACGTGCAGGAGAAGATCCTGGCGATCGTGAAAGCCGAGGACGTGCTCGTCGGCCACTCGCTCGAGAACGACTTCCGCGCGCTCGAGCTGCGGCACGACCGCGTCGTCGACACCGCGGTCATCTTCCACCACGCGCGCGGCCTGCCGGCAAAGCCGTCGCTCAAGTGGCTCACGCAGAAGCACCTGGGCCGGGAGATCCAGCAGGCGTCCCAGGTCGGCCACGACTCGGCCGAGGACGCGTGCGCGTGCGTCGACCTCGTCCGGCTGAAGCTGCAGAAGGGCGCGGACTTTGGCAGGCTCGTGCCGAGCACGGAGCCGATCCTGCGCCGGCTCGCGCGCGTGGCCGAGCAGGAGCGCGGCGGCGGCGCTGGCATGGAGCGCACGTCGCGGACCGGCGCGGGCGCGGTCGTCGACTACGGCAACCCGGCGCAGTGGCACGGCACGGACGCGCGCACGATCGTCGGCTGCAAGACCGACGGCGAGGTCGTGCGCGGCGTGGCCGACACGGTCGGCCGGCACGACTTTGTGTGGGCCCGGCTGCGCGAGCTCGAGTTCAAGCGCGCGTGGGGCGCGAACCGGAACACGGCGACCGCGACGACGGCGACGCTGGCCGTTCCCGTCGCGACGGGCGAGGCCAGCGGCGACGACATCGGCCGCGAGCTGGCGGACGTGAACGCGCGCCTGCGGGATATTTGGATGGCCCTGCCGCCGGCGACCGCGCTCGTCGTCACGTCCGGCGGCGGCGACCCGCGGGAGTTTGCGCGGCTGAACGCGCTGCGGAGCAAGTTCGCCGAGGAGTTCAAGACGAAGAAGTGGGACGAGATCGCGCATCCGTGGACGGACACCGAGAACGAGATGCTGGCGCGCGCGACAAAGGTCGCGCGGGCGGGCGTCAGCTTTCTTGCGATCAAGCCGGCCGCGGAGAAGGCGGCTTGATCACACGGAGAAAGAAATTTCGCGTTTGAGTGTACATACACTATTGTTAGTTGATGATGTGCTTGTGTTGTGTAATGAAAGATAGATTTGCATGTGCAAGGTCGCGCGGGTCTTTCAATCAAGCCGGCCGTGGAGAAGACGAGCTGAGACTTGAACACGGGATGGAGAGAAAAGTTTCGCGTTTGCGTGTACACTATGGTATTTGGTGATATGGCGAGCGTCAGCGTGCTTGCTATCAAGCCGGAAGCTGAAGCGGGCTGAGACGAGGCTCACGGGAGGGAGAGAGACGTCTCGGGTTGGAATGTACACTGTGTGATTTGATAATATGCTGTCTGTACAGAAGTAGATAGATTTGCATGTGAAGACGGGCAGGAAACCAAGATATCGAGAGAAGTCTCACCAGTTGACAGTTGTTATATACATATAGAACAGTGCACTGTGTTATTCATGATATGCTTGTCTTGAGAGGATTCAGATAGCGCTGGAAATCGTAGGATGCCTTCAAATATGACAAGTTTTGACCGTGACGATGAATAGGATCACAACTTTTTCCGCTTGATTGTCTTTGTCGCGTGGCCTGCCGTCTGATGTGGCCGGGAGACCGGCGACGACGACGAAGACGAAGACGATGAGGGTGACGCAAGAGGCACGGCGGCAGCGTCAGCGGACGCCTCGACAACGGCCCTGAGGGCCTGGAGGTCGTCGTGGGTGGCCATGATGACGGTCTCCATGATGGCGAGGCGCTGGGCCAGCGCGTCGGGCTCGGGCCGCAGGACGGCAAGATCGGCGGCGGCGGCGGCGGGCGAGGCGGCGTGGGGGAAGTCCTGGGCGGGGTCGTCGGACCCGAGCTGGTAGCTCTTCACGGCCGCGACGTCGAACGTGTAGATGTCGCGGAGGTCGTCGAGATGGCGCGGCGTGGTGCGGTAGATGCGGCCGAGCGGCGAGGCGCAGTTTGCGCACGCGAACGACGCGTAGGTCGAGCCGCGGTCATGGTCGGCGGTCGAGGTTGTGAGGGCGTCGGACAGGACGAGGGCGGGTGCTGGCGCGTCTGAAAGAGGAGGCAGGAGAGGAGTTGAGTTACATGTGTGATGAGATGGCGGGATATGGTAAGGAGGGTTGGCGGGGTGGGTTTGTTCTTACAGTGGACCGCGAACGCGGCCAGCTCTGGCGCGGCGCGCAGCCAGGAGACGCTGTCGGCCACGATCTGGAGGCAGTGTGTGCACTGGAAGACGACGGGAGCGGTCGACATTCATCTGGGTTGGGGAGGTCCTTTGGGGGAGGGGTGAGAGCGGGAGGAAGACGCGTCGAGGAAGTAAACAACACGCCAGGGACGAGAGTTCCGGGGACCGGAAGACGGGCGCTGTCGGCGGCCGGCGATTACAAAACCCGCCGCGCCGGCGCCGCACCCGAGTTAGGGTTCTGGGCGGAACTCTAAGACGGGGAGCGGCGCCGCGGGCGTGGATCGGAACCGAAACGGGGAACGGGCCCACGGAACTGGCCGGTGGCTGCTGCGGTGTGACTGCCGTGTGACTGCCGTGTGACTGCCGTGTGACTGCGGCGTGAGTGAGACCGTGAGCGAGCCCGCTGTTCCGGTGTCGCCACGACTATGTGCAGCGATGCGATATCACAATTTGCATCACCGCCCTGCCGCCGAGGGAACGCGGTATCATATGATATCACTCGACCATGATGGCCGGAACGTGCTGTTGGCCTGACGGCGCTATTTTAAAAGGCTGGCGTGCGTTCGGGCGGTCGTGCTTTCTAACTAGTGGGCCGAGGACCGCGAGAACTATGCTCCGTCGGAGATCGTTAGGCCTGCATGACATGCAAGCCGCGGATCAGGCCGCACGCAGAGGGGGCCGAGGCTTCACATGGCATTCCCGGCGCGACTCGTCCGGCGTCTGCGCAAGCGCTGAAGTCCTGTGCAATGTATGATGTAAATTGTCAGATTCGTATGTATGTGGTACCGTGTCTGGGATCTGTATGATGTATATGGGAGCAACCCTCCCGAGAAGCGTTGGGACGTTGAGGGCGCGCCGCAGCGTATCGGATCGTATTCAGGCATATCGAAAATTGCTGCCATCCAGCGGAGCTCACGACAAGCACCTGTGGATTGTAAGGTAGAACCTGCCGGCCGCTGCCTCATCTCGGGATCCTCGCGCGGAGCTGCTGCTGCTTATCTGCCAGCGTAGACAATTCCACGGGCGCGGACTCGTGCCGACCCGTGCAGAGACGCCTGCCGGCTCGTCCAGACTCGTCGCCGGCGGCAACGCCAGGCCCGGCCAACCAACCAACCAACCACCCGAGACCCCCGAACCGCCGACCAAAAAGAACCGGCGTCGACATCACGAGAAAGCCACAGGGACGGACCCCCCATCCCGGCAAAAGGCACTGGCTGTCCCGGTCCCTGGCTCTGTCGCCGTCGTCTGACCCCGGGCGCTGCGCTCTCGCTCTCGCTCTCGACAGGCGGGTCTGTTTTGTTTTAAAGCCGCCCGCTCCCGCTCGTCCGTCGCTCCTGCCGTCGTCCAAGTCCAAGTCCAAGCCCAAGTCCGCCAGCCGGCACCGGCCACTGCTCTCGCCAATGGTCTTCTTCCCTGCCCCGGCACTGCCATTGAAAGACCCGTCCTCGGCCTCGTCCCCGCCACCCTCAATTGAAGTCCGCTCCGTCCATGCCCACACCTCCTCCAAGGGCTTCACCTTCGTCCTCCGCTCCGGCGGGCCGTCCGCCCACCGCACCTATGCCGTCGTTGCCTCGGACTGGGTCGACATGACTTGGCTCCTCGCCGTGCTGACCTACCCTATTTCGTCGTCCTTCTCGTCCTCCTCTTCGTCACTCTCCACGACCACAGCCACCTCCGAGACCTCGACAATTGCCCGGCGCTGTGCCCGTTTCCCACGCGTGGTCCTGCCACTGGCTGACCTACTGCAGCTGCCGGCCCCCACGCCGCTCTTGCGCGCGCGCTTCGCCGGCCGGTTCGCGCGCCTGGGACTGCGGATAGTCCCTGATCGAGCATCTTCCGCCGCGTCGGACCTGCCCCCGCCCGTCTCCGCGTCCTTCACGACCAGGCCCGCGGCCTCGCTGCACGAGCACCAGCACGGCCAGCAGAATTCGTCGGCCCTGCTGACCGCTCAACTCGTGCGGATGCAGGAACAGACCTCACAAGAACGTGTCGAAGCGCAATTTGAAGGGCTCGAGCGCCGACCAACGACAGCCTCGAGCCCTTCAGCAACGCCAAACACAGTCTCGAGCCCGGCTCTGTCGCCGACGCCATTGAAACGAGCCCGCTCGCCTGATGGTGGCCACGGCGACAGCGACAAGCGACGGGCCACTACGTACCACCACTACCACCACCATCACCACTATTTCTACCCACAGTATGACGGCCGTCTCCGCCTGGCCGCTGGCGACGGCGACAAATTGCATCCGCGCCAAACCCGGCCATGTCTTGTGCGCCGTGACGGCATAACCGCGCTCGTCGTCGAATGGTGGCCGGCGAGTTCGCCCGCGCTCGAGGCATTGTACGGCGCCTCGGCGCCCGCGCCGGTCTCGGACAGCGCGCCGTTCCTGGACGGCGACGTGCGTGTGCTGGCTTCGGCCGCCCGCCGCGGCGGCGCGGTCCTGCGCATCGGCAGCACGCGCGCGGTCGCGTCAAGGGAGCTTGCCTTGCTGCGCACTCTGCGGCAGTGCGACGGCGTCGTCGAGCTTCTTTACCACGACAGCCGGGCCGGCGTGCGCGCCAGCGACGGCTATCACGGCCAGGCCGCCGCCAGCGACTCCGGGGGCGGCCACGACGAAGGCGACGGCCGTTCCTACATTGCGTATCTCTTGGAGCCCATGAGCTTTGACATCGGCCTCGACCTCGCCAACGGCACGATGCTCTCCAGCCAACTCGCCGGCCAGATCGAATACGCCGTCGCGGCACTTCACAGCGCCGGCATCGTCTGCAACGCCGTCCTCGCGTCCAGCTTTTGCGTTACGCCGGGCCCGGCGGACGCACACACCGTGAAGCTCTGGCGCATGGACTGCGCGTGCCGCATCGGCGAGCGCGTAAGCGGCCGCGAATGGCGCACCATCGTCGACATTTTCTATGCCGCGTCCGGATTTGTCGTGGCCGGCTACGATGACGACGACGACGACGACGAAGACGAAGACGAAGACGAAGACGACGTAGACCCAAGGGCCCTCCTTTGCGAGCGCATCTGGGGCGATACGGACTCGGGAAAGGGGTGGATAGCCAAGCCGGGATGGGATTTGTATTGCCTTTCGGCGCTGCTGCAAGGACGGGTGCAGGAGTAATGACTCTATCTGCTTTTTTTACTCTTGCGTAAAGAATTAGGTTGTATATTTTCCGCGCTTGGTACAGCGCGGTTGGGGTCCTGGGGTTATAGAAGACAGGATACAGGATAGACGGGTAACCAAAATTTGTACGATAAATGACTGCACATATCAATTATTATATATAACCAGTTCTAGAATACAGTACACGCCAGGTCAGTCATTTGGCCTTGAAAACAAAACATTAAGAGAGCAAACAGAAAACCAAACAAAACAAGAGCGGCACAAAGTCAAAAGAAACGGTTAAAACGAAGAACATTCACATGTCGATGGTATCCAGCTTCACTCCCGTCGAATCAACAATAACATCATCCGCTATGGCGCCGGCGACGTCGTCGACCGCGATGTCGGCGCCAGCGGAGGCAGACGGCTCGTCCTCGTCAGGCCGGGGCCCCTGGAGCAGCCGCTCGGCCTCCTCGCGCTCCTGGCGCTCTTTCTCGGCCACCTCGGCGACCGTGAGAAACCTGCCGCCCTGCCCACGCGGCCGCCGCATGGCGTGCTTGTGCCGGCTCTCGTGGAGATACGGCTTGCGGCCCTTGCTGATTTTGAGCGACTCCTCGAGCTTTGCGCGCGCGAGCCGGCGCTTGAGGATGCGGTGGTACTGCTTCGCGTTCACGTACAGCGGCTGGTCGCTTTCGTCGGGCTCGGGTTCTTGGTCGAGCTGCTGGTGGTGGTGTTGGTGCTGCGAGGCCTCTTGGGCGTGTTGCGATCCGAGATGGGACATGGCCGTCCGGATGGGCGACGCGAGTGAGGCCGAGTCTGTCGGCGAGGCGTCGTAGAGGTCCTCTGGCCTGTCGCCGTCGAGCTCGGGGTCGTCCAGGACCTCGATGTCCTCGTCGTCGACGTCGTCGCCGCCGTCGTCGCCCAGGGCACCGAGGTCAAGCAGCTGGGGCAGGTGTGTCCGGTGGGGATCCTGTAAATGATTGTGATGATTGTGCTGCTGTTGCTGTTGTTGCTGGTGCTGGTGCTGTTGTTCTTGTTGGAGCAGTTGCTGTTGCTGATGCTGATGTTGGTGGAGCGGCGGTAGCTGCTGGTGCTGCTGTAGTTGCGGTGACTGTTGCTGTTGTTGTTGTTGCTGCTGCTGCTGCTGCTGCTGCTGCTGCTGCTGCTGCTGCTGTACCGGCTGCTGTGGAAGCTGTTGCGGTGGCTGCTGTGGTGGTGGTGGTGGTTGCTGCTGCTGGTACACCGCCGCGACGTGCTGGGGAAGACCGTGTATCTGCGCGGGCGGCGCGTACGTCGACAGGCCGGCCGGCGACACAAAGTGCCGCTGCTGCTGCTGGTGCGCGTACATGGGCGGCGGCTGCTTCGGGGGTTGTTTGTTCGCGTTCGCGGGCTCAGGAAGTGGAGCGAACCGTTTTCCAGGCGGGAGTTTTGGCGTTTTGGCGGAGTTGGCGGTCAGTTTCGCCGTCGCCCGCACCGAAACTGCGCGGCGGATGTGGCATAACCGCGCACCAATGCGGGCACAGACACGAGCCCCCCCTTTCCGCCTTCGGCTTACTGACCCCGGGCTCGGCCCGATGCGGAGACCACTCGCAGTCGAGAAGTCGAGCAAGGCACGGACAGATCAGGGCGGAACGGGGATCAGGGCTGATCAGGGCGGAATCAGGACAGGGTCGGTCAGGAAATACCAGGGCCAGACCGACCAGAGTAGAGCAGAGGGCGCCAGGGCAGGCCCCAACTCCCGGGCCAGCTCGAGCGGAGTCTCGAGCGCCAGAACCGCAAGATCGAATTCACGGGTAGTTGAACTGCAGGTGCGGCATATTATATTTTCTGCCTGCGGCGGGGTGGGTGCTACGCGTCTGCATTGCATGTGTCGAGGGACAGCGAAAGTGGTGATGCAGGCGGGCGCCGCGGACGAGCATTTCGTTCTTGCGGCTCGCGGCTGTTGCTGTCGTTGTTGATGTTCTCCTACTTCCGGCTTGTCCTGTCCAGCAACGCGTGTCCCGTCACCGTAGCCTCTTTGTTTTCTGTTTTGCATTCGTCTGCCAAGGGTCAGTGCCGTGTTTCTTTATTCTTCAGTCTCTTCTTGTCTTCTTCCTCTTCTTCTTCTATCTTCTGCGTCGCGCAAATGCGGCCCCATATTGCCGCCCCCGCCTTGCTGGCGGCTCATCCTCATCATCATCCTCATCATGATCGTCTTCTTGATCTCCTCCTCCTCCCTGGCTAAGACGCCCTGCTGACGTTCTGTTGCAAACAAGCACCCGTCCGGGACAGTTCTCGCGTTGCCTGGCCTTGCCTGTCGCCCGTAACAAATTTGCACGCGTTGCACAACATCCTTCGCCTCCTCCAGCAATGAGCCGGCCATTTGCGGATCGCCAGTACCGGCCGTCCTCGAGCACCGTCGACCACTTTGCGCCCGCCGCGCGGCCACTCCACGCCAACAACGGCAATGGATCCCAACCCACCGGCGGCGCGGCCGCGGCCCCCGACCGATTCAGACCAGGATTCAAGTACAGAGACCCTCACACGCTCGCGTACCAGGTCCCGTTCCATCAATTTGCGGACTGGTACCGCCAAAAGAGCCAGGAGACGGCGGCGTCGGCGAAGACCTCCGCGACAAGCGCGCACCCGGCTCCAGACGGCGAGATTGACGCGAGTGATGTCGATGCAAGCCTTCTCCAACGTGAGTACGAGAATTACAAGCTCGATCTCTACGCGCGACTCGCGCGCGGCTTCGTCGTCCAGCGCAAGGACCAGCAATGGTTCAAGGAACGGTATGATCCCGAGCTCAGGCAGTCCGTGGAAGCCCAGACGGTGGCCTACAGGAAACTGTGCCACGCCGAGTTCATGACTGAGTTTGAGCATGGCACGTATGATGATTTCACGCTCGACAGCGATAGACGTGCGTTCTTATTTTTTTTTCCCCTCGTTTTTGTTCTGCTGTTTTTCCCAGCGGGACATCTAACACTGACCTTGTCTATCTGCCCGCAGCGCGCTTGCCCGTACCTTCCGCCACCAGAGTTTCCGAAACGACCTCGGCACCGAATCCCTCCGACGACGGCAGCGACGCAAAGACTGCGGCCTCGGCCCCCGAGTCAGCTCCCGCATCTGCGGACGGGTCCACCAAGAAAGTCATCCTGATCAAATCCATCGCGCCAAACATCTCGCGCGTGAAGCTCATCGAGCTCGCCCAGCAAGTTCCTGGATTTGTGTTTCTCTCGCTCTCTGACCCGAACCAGATGCGCCGGTACCACCGCATCGGCTGGATCATGCTCTCCGACGACGCCGACCTTGCCGCAGCCACCAGCTTGCTGGACGGCCAGGTCATCCGCGACGAAGACGAGAAGGACCACCAAGACTTTGTCGTCCATGTCGGCGTGCACGCGTTCATGAAGGCCATGAAGCGCAAGTACCTGCCGGCCTGCCTGTCCTCGCCCGCCTATGTCACGAAGGACCACAAAAAGTCCTACAGGGCTGCCCAGAAATTTGATGCCGAGTTTAACGACGACGCCTACGTCGGTGCGGTCGACAAGATTCGTGCTCGCGCAGCCGACATCGTTACGGCGAAATTCAAGCAGGCCGCTGCGGCCGCAGCAGAGTCATCCGCGGCAGAGATTGCCAAAGGGGAAGGCGAGGACGACGACGAAGAGGAGGAAGGCATGGTCGTAGAAGAAAAAGAAGAGGACGACAACGACAAAAAGCTGCGGTTCGAGATCCTCAAGAAGGAGCTGGATTTGACGATCCTCTATCTGAGGCAAGTGTATTCGTTCTGCTACTACTGCGTGACCTTGTGCGACTCCATCTGTGACCTCAGCAAAAAATGCACGACCGGCCATCTTCGGCGGCCGCAGCCTGCTGCCGACGCGGACGAGGCCACGAAACAGAACTTCACGGTACCAGACCAGCACTCCCAGAACTGGCTGCGCTCTTGGTCGGACCGGTTCGAGCTCTTCGTCGACCCGGCCGCGCATGCGGAGCTCATCCGCCGACTCGGCGGCTGCGACGTCGCCGCTGTCTTGTCCGCCGAGATCGCGGCCCACGTGCATAAGGAGGACGAATCCAAGTTCCGCTGCAGCGTCGGCACGTGCACGAAGCTGTTCAAGGGCGCCGAGTTTGTGTACAAGCACATTGAGAAGAAACATCCCGAGTTTGTCGCTTCCGTGCGGCGCGAGGCCGACATGCTGAACGCGTACGTGGCGGACGCGTGCCGGCTGCTGCCGCCGAAGCCCGAAGGAAACCTGCCCTACGTGGACGAGAAGAAGGAGAAACAGCAGGAGGAGACTGAGCGGGCCGACACGACCGCCGCGATCGCGAGGGCCAACATGGTATCGACTTTTGGCGGCCTGGCCATTGCCTTTCCCCAGCTCATCCCGCTCAACAACACCAACTCGTCGTCTTACGGGGCGAACAACAACCAACCACAGTATTTCCACGCAGACCCGTTCGGATACGGGCAGAACGACGCTGCCGAGACCCGGAACGGCTCTGCCCGCAACGCAACCGTCTCGTCCGATCGGCGGTCCGGAGGAAGCAGCATGGGTGGCGGTCGAGGCGACCGAAGTGACCGAGGCGACCGAGGTGACCGAGGCGACCGCGAAAGGCAGTCGCAGCCGCAGCAACAGCAACAGCAACAGCGATACAGGTCCCGGAGTCCGCAGACCGGTGGCAATGGCAACGCCCGACGCAGCGGATACCGCGAGCGGTCGTCGGACTATCACAGTAACCGGTCGCAGCAAGACCGCGGCGGCAGTTCGTGGTCGTCGTCATCGCGCGGCGGGGGCGACTACTACCGCGGCAGTGGCGTCCAGCGGCAAGGTGGCGGGCCGCCAGGGAACGCGCATGACAGGGGCGGTGCCGGCGGCGGCGCGCGGTCGTCAGAGAACCGGGGACGTACGCTAAGGAGCTACGAGGATCTGGAGGACGACAATCGAAATGGTGGTTCTACTGAACTGGACTACTAACAAAACAAAATGGCTCCTTTCATCGCTGATATATATAAGTTAAAAGAACTGTACTTTAGGATTTTGCTGTTTCTTTTCTTAATGCACTTTTTTTACTCTGCGTTATGTTTGCAGGTGCCTCCCTCTGTAACTATATAAAGTGCACTTGGCAGTAAGTTTTTTACTACGAAGTTGCCCTGCAAGCAATCGTTCAATCACGTAGGCAGAAGATTCGCAGAATCTCATTGAGAAAATTAAAATTATAGATTATGAACTAAGTTGTCCAATTGGCTAGATAAAGGAAACCATAGCAAGTCCGGATGGATTATGGAAAGAAGCCCTCGCGGCCTAGTCTGTGTCCATCTTGTCCTCTTTCTGCACCGTCTTGTCTCCCTCGTCCTCCTTCTTTGGCTCGCCGCTGCCACTACTGCTCGCCGCCGCCTCCGCGCCACTTGACTCCGCCGGCTCGGACGATAAAGACGCAGCGGCTGCGTCTGCAGCGCTCTCCTCGGGTATGGTCTCGACCTTTGCCTTGTCGGCAGCCTCGCGCTCCTTCTTCTCGCGCTCCTGCCGGGCGCGCTCTTCCTCGAGCGATATGCGGAGCGCGAGCGCGAGCTCGGGGTCGAGGTTCGGGTCGACGCCGAACTCGAACACGTCCTCGGCGTTGCCGGAGCTGCCGCCGTAGCGCGCGGCGGTCGCAGCGCTGACCTGCGGCACGCCGTCCTCGTCCGTTAAGATTGGCGACGTGACGATGATGTCTGACAGCAGGTGGGGGCCGGCGGGGACACTGACCAAGTGACTATATTTGCCCCAAAATGACTCGGTTAGCTCGGTTTTCTTCATATGCCAACCGCGCGAACATGTCGCGTGCGTTGCGCTATAACAGAGGGGATGGGTTACCTATTGTCACCGGACTTGACATTCGCGATGAACTTTTCCAGCTTCTCGACATTCTCCGCGTCCTGACCGAAATTAATGAAATCAACCGCGACATTGTTCTTCTTCATCTTCTTGGCAAGTTTCACGAGCTCCTTCTCCTCCTCCGCGATGGGACTTCCGACGAACACGATGATGCGCTGGCGCTGCGACTTGTTCTGGCGGTGCTTGAGCGCGAGCTAAACAAAGAAAGTTAGGCCGTTAGCACAACTGACCCGATCTCTGTATCTCTTGACGCGCAAAGCAGGTGCAATACATACGGCTGCGATCTGTATTGCGGTCGTGATGTGTGCCTCGCCGTCCACCTTCGCCCGCACGATTGACGACAGGATCTTGCCGAAGTCGGATGTCAGAGTCACTAGGACCTCCGGTCTGCAACAGGCACATGTCAGCCCACTCCAAGCACTGCACCACACAGCGTGCAAACAAAGAAACAAACAAAAAACCCACGCTGTGCCCGCCACGGTCATCAGCCCGACCGCGTTCTCCGGATTCGCGTTCGTCTTGGCCGTGAATATGAGATGCACCGCGTCCGACTGCGAATCAAACCGCGACGGCGTGAAGTCGCCGTTCCGCATGTACTCGGAGTTGTCCATTCTGTATGGCGATTGAGTGAGCACAAATTCACACGCGCCAGTACGAGCGGACGCTTGACCGGGGAAAATCAACGTACAGGACCATCGTCGCTTCAAGGACCATTCTGCTGTGTTGTATTGAGTATCGTTGTGGCAACGGTTGTGCGAGACGTATTCGATTTGGCTAAAAAAAAAAAAAGAAAACAGATTCCAAACGTGAACTCTACGCAGAGCTATATACGATATTAGATATTGGCGATGCTGTTGACGATGATGAGATTTGTTTTATCACGGGTGGTGAGTGCGATTCGACTCGAATCGATGATTCCAGGTCGGTTCAGCCGACTTTAGTTAATTGAACCAAACCGCCTCTTGAATCTTTCGACTGTGAACACCGGTTGCAACGCCGGTTCGTTCCCTCACCCCGCCCTCACTACCTCGCCCAAGGCAAGTCATCCAGCAAAGAGATATAGATCACGATGTACGCCGATCCATACGACGATATCGCGCGAGAGGTCGATTCGCAGCTGTCTGTGCTGCGTCCGCAGTCCCAATCGTACATTCTCTCGCTGACATCGCCGTCGCCGGCGGCAGGGCCAACCGCGGCCACCCCGACCTTTGACGATCTTACATCGACTCTAGACGACCTCGCAATCACGCTGCGCGATCTGCGCGACTCTGTCGACGCGGTCGAGAGCGCGCCGGAGCAATACGGCTTGACGCCCGGGCAGGCGCAGGACCGCCGACTCTTCGTCGACGCGCGCACGAGCGAGGTCGAGCGCATCCGCCGGCGGGTGCGCGAGGCGTCCGGCGTGTCGGCGCAGCAGCATAGGCCGGATTTTGTCAGCGTTAACATTCACGATGACGATGCCGGCGGCGGCTTTGGCGGTCAAAACTTTGGTCGCAGCAACGACAATGCCGGCAACTTCGCTCGGACGAGCCGCGAAATGGAGCTGGAACGTGAGCACCAGGCACTGCTCATCCAAGACCAGGACGAGCAGCTCGACTCTGTGCTCAACACCGTCCAGAACTTGCGCGACCAGGCCGCGATTATGGGCAATGAACTCGAAGAACACGTTGAGCTGCTGCAAGACCTCGACGAGCATGTTGATCGGACCCAGAACAAACTCGAGCTGGGCATGAAGCGCGTGCGGTGGATTCTCAAAAAGAACGAGGAAAAAGCCTCGAACTGGTGCATCGGGATATTGACCGCTATCCTACTTGTTCTGCTGTTGATTGTACTGTTGGCATGATTTCTTTTGTTCCTGTGCATATATTATTCCCCCCCGGCGTTTTTGGTTGTAACATTTTCCAATTTGAGTTAACTAGTTCAATGAATTTATCTTTGGCTGCTGTGTCACAGCATGGAAAGCCAATCCTTTGAAAACTGTCATTAAAAATTAAACTAAATAGCATGCTAAGTAATTACTCCAAAAGCTATTCTTTTACATCTTTCGTACATAAAATAGATACATACATACAAGAGCGAACGTGCACTTCAAAATGCACAAATGTTCATATGTACAGTACAACAACAGTGATTAACAAGATTCCTATATCAAACACAAAGTAATCAGACAAATATAACATAATGATGACTACTTAAGAACATACGCCGACGAATGACAAAAGTTTAAAAAATGAAGAAATGACGTCAAAATTTGATCAGAAGTTGGCAGAAATCCCAGCGGCATTTGCCCGCTGAGTGCTGCTGTTGATGGTTTTCCGCCCCGGTGCGTTCCTCGCGACTAGAGGCGACGAGGACAGGGACACGTAGTCACCGCTCGTGTTTGGGCTGTGACCCTGTGTGCCAGCCATCTTCGAATCTGTACTCCCCGTGCTCGCACTCGTCTTGGATGTCTGCAGGAGGGGAAAGGAATTATTGCGCGAGTGCGCAGAAACAGGAGTGTTGCCGCTCACGGAGTAGGCAGCGGACTGCCGTCGTGTTGAAATCGGGGGGATCGGAGGCGGAGTGGACCGGTTCGAGGTGCCACCGCCGCTGGCCGAACTGCTGCGCGAACTGTCTTCGGAATAGAGCGGGGCGATCTCTACCTGCGTGAGCGGTCTAGATGATGTTGTCGCTGTCGTGGAGGCCGTCGGCAGACCGCTGGTCGATGCAGGGGCCGAGGTATGCGGTGACCTGCCGCTGCTCCCGGTCATTGCTACTCCAGTCGCTGCCACCGCGGCAGAGTCTGCGCCCCACCCTCGGTACCCGGCTGCAGAATTCCTCGTGGTTTCTGACATGTCGAGTGCACCGTTTCTGCCCGCGCCTCCTGCTCCGCCGGGAGCATTGGGGTCGAAGTTGTAGTCCTCCTCTTCCTGGACACGAGCCAGATGCATGGCTTGCTTATGCTTCCTGTGGCGCCAGTATAGGAACAGCAAAATACAAATGATCGTGATAACACCCACGGAAACGCCAACACCAACGCCGACCTTCCCGCCGGTGGAAAGGGACGAGCTCGATCTATTTGTTTGCCCGTCGGCGGTCGTCGGTACCGGTGCAGCGGAAGATGATACGGAGGACGACGATGACGACGACGTCGCAATTGCTGCCGCTGTAGTTGACGTCGAGCTGCCCTGTTCAGGCGTGACCGTGACCGTGACCGTGACGGGCTGGTTCGCAGAGGTGAACGTGAATGTCGACGTAGATAGCAAGAGTGAGCTTGTGCTAGACTCAAACTGAGATGAGAACACCGACGTGGAGGAGACCAACGACGAAAAGGAGGACGAGGAGGAAGAAGAGGCCGTCGTCAGTGCCGAGCCTATGATATGATTTAGCGGGTTAGAATTGAGCAAGACGACAGACGCAGACGGGACTTACTCGTGAAGTTGACGAAGGAGCCCATGATGAGCAGCAAACATGGGGTGCGCACTCCTTGACTGCGAGCAAGACGGACGTCGAAGACGAAGAGTGCTGCACCAAGAAGAGCCCTGGCTGATACCCACGAACTTTCGGCGGTCAATTAAGAACGAGGAAGGAAAAAAGAGGCTGCCGGCTTGTGCTATTTTGATGTTTTGTGCGGGAATGTGCCCAGAAATAGAAGCTGGGAACAAGGACAACGGCATGAAAAAAACAAGGTTGGGCCTCCCAGCAGCAAAGAACGCAACTCGTTCCTGCAAAATGGCCTCCTGGATGTCCCTTTTCTGTTCCCTGTTCCCTTTTTCCCTCCCTTAGCGATTTTTTTATTCTGCTCTCCGTCTTCATGTTCGCCTGTGGATGGGCGAAAATGGGCCGGGTGGCCCGCTGGTGACGTCACAGCTGCCAGGCCGTACGGCGTCTGCAAGCCGTGCGCACTGCCAAGCACTAATAACGGAACTGACGTCCAGAGGCATCAATCAACCGTCCACCTAAATTCTCCCAACCGGGTTCATCGAATCAGTCCTCTCAGTCTCGTCTCGCCCATAAATTACGCCATCCTGCAATTCTCGCAATAATCGTCTCCGCATCTGCAGTTCATCCTGTCATATATAAGCTTGTCTGTTCTGTCGTGCTTGTATAACCAGCCTCGATGTGCAAGTATCATAGCGCCATGACACTGAAGGCTTCACAGATTGACAGTGAGTGAACCAGCGCAACTAAACTCTGGAGGTCTATAATTGAACCATCTACAAATTCCAACTGTTTTATATTCTTAATGATTGTGAAAGACAATTCAATAAAGAAAAAATGTCGTCTATATAAAGTATTTAAAAATCTCTTTAAAATAAAAAAATAAAAATAAAAACATCACCACAAAAAATGAAAGCTCCGAAACGGGGAATTGAACCCCGATTTGCCCGGTGAGAGCGGACCGTGCTAGCCATTACACTATTTCGGATTTTCTGACATTATGAGGGAACAGTCCCAGAGCAAGGTTAGGGCGAAGGTTTAGGGTTTCCGACTT